>BMAO01019650.1:0-30366 GCA_019973975.1 Trichonephila clavata | reverse complement strand
CTATGAAATATGGACTTGTACACATAGCCAAAGTTTCTGAATCTATTCTGCACATCCAATGTTAAAATTTTGCCTCATGAGTATAGGAAGAAAAAAAAGCATAATTTTAACCAACACTAGCATAAAATGGCAAAGAATTTTTTGACTTTTTTTGTATATCTACACAAAAAGAATTAGAGCTTTACCTGGTTATATTATTTTCTTCACTTTTTACAAATAATACAAGAAAAAAGACAACTTAGAAATATGATGAATTAAAGTGTTTGCAAAACAAGTGACAAATTTTATTATAAAATTTAAATTTGACTCTGTTCAGATAGATATGATATGTATGAGATTTCTCACCTAAAAGAAAAAAAAACATACAAATAAAGATACAGCATGATTATAAATAAATTACACATTTTTCTTTCCTAATATTTTCACAATGCACTATTATTTAATAAACAAAATTCAAAGAAAATTATTTCATCCTATTGGTGTAATACCAAAAACTTTTCAAAATTTTAAAGATTAATTTTTTTTTTCATCCTCAAATTTACCCAGAAAATTAATATGATAATATCCAAGGTAAAAATTCAGTATATCAAATATATACACACACATATTTATGATTTAAAAAAATTGATTTAACTCTAAATAAAGCATTCAAAAATCAACAAATAATTATAACAATATCTTTAGATAAGTATTAGGTGAACACTATTATTTAATAAACAAAATTCAAAAGAAAATTATTTCATCCTATTGGTGTAATACCAAAAACTTTTCAAAATTTTTAAAGATTAATTTTTTTTTCCATCCTCATAATTTACCCAGAAAATTAATATGATAATATCCAAGGTAAAAAATACAAAAAATTCAGTATATCAAAATATACATATTTATACATATCATATACACACACATATTTATGATTTAAAAAATTGATTTAACTCTAAATAAAGCATTAAAAAATCAACAACTAATTATAACAATATCTTTAGATAAGTATTAGGTGAATACAACCTTCCAATTTCTAACAATTTGTTCACTTTGATTCCAGAATAAAATCTTAAAATATTTTCAATGCTAGAAAAACAATTTATAAAAACCAATTGTACTTGCATATAAAAATATAAGCATTACAGAAAATTCACAAGAAATAAAGAGGCTTTTCTGATTTGTTACCATAAACCACTCCAAAACAAATGACAATCCAAAATGCTGAAGATTGATAAATATTTTCATTTGAATTTCAAGATATACAGCTCACAGGACACGGTACTTGAAATATTCCTTTTTGTTTATTAACTAAATAAAAAAAATCTAATTAATCCAAGACTGCCTAATTTCAATAACACACAGTTACACCATAATTTATATGCAAAATATATATCTAAATAATACGAAAGAAAATGATGCAAATAACATAGTTCAGCATGAAAATTGTTCTCAACTCTATTCCTGCAAATTCATATGTAAAATGACTTCCTTAATCTGAATATGGCCCCAATTTTGCCCCAACACCCACCACACACATTTTAAAAGTTCATCATTCTTATAACTATAGCCATGTACCTTCCCTAAGTACATGTTTTGCAATCAAAGTGTCAACTTTGTGGTGCTCTAGGCAGTGGCTCTGGGTCTCCAAATTGTATAAATTTTGTTCAACAATTCAATTTTTTCTTCTGGCTCTTTAAAAGAAACTTACAGTACATTTGTCTAAGTTGTAATTAATATTGAACATTGATCTGTTTAATTTTATTATGCCACACAAATATAAAGTTCCTCCTGGTGGCTTCTACTATGTTTGCAGAGAATTGAATTTAAAAGCAAAACGAAAACTCCTTTCTCCGCTTCTTAAAATGGCTCATCATTTTTACTTTGATTGGTAAGTTGGCAATCAGGACAAAGATTGGACTACAGTAGCTTGACCAAATGGCTCAAAAGTATCTATCAATCGATGCCTTTTGTTGTGGCCATGGTTTCACACAAACCTCATATATCACACATTCTTACTCTTATATTCGTGTTTTCCAGCAAAAATATGCATGCAATTTGATAAATCCCTTCAGCTGTAAAATCAGTTTCTCCCAACAAACCTTTAATAAACCCAGTGGTCCCCAAAACTTATACTCAACAGCCAGAATAATATTCGTAAGAGAGCCATAGTCAATAAAGAGCCAACCTTTATTGAACTGGCGCCCCCTTTTCTAATAAATATTTCAATCGCCCCCTTCTCTAGTGAATATTTCGACACCGCCCCCTTTTCTAGTGAATATTTCTATACCACCCCCTCCCACTCTAGAGAAATAAGAGTGTACATAATACATGGTGAAAACAAGAGTTAAGTTTTAAAAAATATCCTATTACTAAAAGAATATATTTTTTTAATTTCATTTTTTTTCTAGTCAACTTTTTTTCTTGCGAATCTGAAATATCTATTGCCACAAATATATTTATGTGTGTGTGTGTGTAATATTATATATTTTAGTCATAGGTAGGATATTGTTGGAATTGGAAACACGCTACTGAATTTCTTTTTCATTTAAAAGAGTGGAATAAAAGGTTTTTAGATTACTTGTTATAAAGACAGGCAGGGGTTTTGATGATACAAAGTAATTCATAATAAACTATTGCTTTCAAAATAAAAATAAATTGACAGTTTCAGCCTTTAAAGAATCACGTTAATTGCTGGTAAACATTTAATTATGCTTCTTGGATAATATACATAATGAAATGCAGCGGACGATACAAGTTTCCTACTGCTCACAGACAAAGACAACACGTGCACTACAGAAATTAAAATGCACTATATCATTCAATTTAATGTACGCCTGAATGTAATGTAATCTTTTAAGTTTTTCATCCACTTCCTGTACTACCGAAATATGTGAATTTTCGTAGATGTGATATAAGAATGATTTGAATACATACAATCAACATAAGGTAAACAGTATTAAAGTTTACTTTTGTTAGTACATAATCAGCGTGTTTTTTTTTTGTCTTTTTGGGTTAATCTGCCTAAGCCCCTATGTACCATCTCAATGCCCCCCGAAAGCCTCAAACACCCACAAGGGGGCGTTATCACCCACTTTGAGAACCTATGGTCTAGACCCTTATCCACAGATGATGATGAAGAGTATCCAACTGATTTAATTCATCAGCAACCTCATCTCCTTACTCAACCAGAATTGAATGATCTTGTCTAAGATTTGGAGTTACCTAAGAGTAAATCTTGCCTGTAATAGAAAGAATCTTTCAGAAAAGAACATAAAAATCTCTTCTTATAGGACCAGAAAGTCAACCTTGAAATTATCTTTTTTAGATGATGAAGGCTTGGAGTTCTGATCTGATTTAAGTGAATTGATAAAACTGAAAATGTCATGTGGCCTGCATAAATGGCTCTTCATAGACTGATCAAAGACAGGCTTTAAAGTTTTCCTGTAAGTCAATGGGAATGATTTACCATCAGTTCCAATTGCATAATTAGGTAGATATAAAGAGATGTACAAAACACCAAAAGAATTCTTAATAAAATCTGTTATGATTATAATTGGAATTTTGATCTGATTTAAAAGTTCTTGCTCTGCTCAGAAGCATGTAAATAGTGGAAAATTATACAGTTTCCTATGTGATTGGGACAGCCAAACTTGATCAAGCAGAACTTGCAGTGTTTAGAAACTTACTCCTAGTCTGAAAAATGTTGTTCATGATCTTCTGGTTCTAAAGGGAAACATTCCTTAGTCGCCTTTGCTAATCAAACTTGGATTAATCAATCAGTTAATGAAAACAATGGATTAGACAGGGGATTGATTTAACTTTTTGAAAACTAATTTTCCTCATCCTAAGGAGACTAAAATCAAGGAAGGAATTTTCATATGCTTCCAGATTAGACAATGTTTTAACAGTTTAACATTAATTCAACACCCAAATTGCAAAAAAAAAAAAAAAAAAGAATGGTTTGCATTCTAAATTACAAGTATGAACTTTTAAGGTAATGAAAAAGCGAAGACAAGTTGCTTATGTCAAGGAATTACAGTCAATATGTACAAAGCCATGTAGCACAACATCTTGCATAAAGTGTTTTTCTCACAACTGGATTTTTCCTCTGAAAATTTAGGAGCAGTTTCAAATGAAAATAAGGGGAAACCATCAAGACATTGCTCGGAACAAGAGATTTTCAGGAAAGTGAAATGCAAGTATGCTGGCAGAAAACTGTCAGTCATTAATATGAGAAACTTCTAGATCAGGGTACAAGAGGAAACCTATCACCAAATGAAGAAACTTTGTTATAAATTACATTTATCTTATTTTATATTAATTTATAATTACTATTATTTTTTATATATTTTTATTTTTAAATTTAAGTGTAAAATTATCTGCCCTCCTCTCTTTCATACTCAAATTCATGGCCATAAATTTTTCAAAGATAAAAATGAGGGTAGGATTCCGAGAAAATGGCGAGGCAAAATGGGGGTCATATTCAGATTCCGGATGTCCTTTTATATAATAATCAACAAAAATGGTATACGGGACATAATTTGATTATTTATTTTTTGAATAGCAGCGTAATTGTATTAGGATGAGTGGAAAAAACAAAAAATTGTACTAGATATTAATGCTTGCAAAGTATATACAAAATTCCATAGAAAAATTGCTGAATAAAATCTATTAAATCACCACAACACATATTTACAAACCCAAAAGAATTTTGAAGAAATCAGAGAATCTACATTCCACTTTTATAATAGATTTATGGTAATAAGAGATACATAATGAATGATGTATTTAATACATAATAAATTACCATAAATTTCTATTGAAAATCTATAAATGCATTTTGTACATATATTAACATGAGCACCTTAAAAAATAAATAAATAAAGTTTAAAATAATAATAGTTTTTCCACATTTTTGTTGAATCTCAACAATTAACTTTTAAATCTTACAATTATTTTAAAAATTGGCAAAATTTTAAAATATTTTGATAAAAGTCAATCTTGCTTCATTACTGACTTTTTAAATTCAAAACCAAATATATTTAGTCTTAATTATTGGTATCAAAATTTTCAAGAATTTACAAAACATACTCTCATAATGCTCAAATATTATGTCAGAAAATACAAGATACTAATAACCAGCATTAAATTTCAATATAAGATATTAGTTTTCTGTTTTCCCTTTTTCACAGTAATATTACTAATCTCTTATTCAGGGCACTCAATAAAACAGCTGATTAATTAGATACAAGTTCTCAACTTTCAAGTCTTCATTTAATTTAAACATTCTACAGAGCTTAATTTTGTATTAAAAATTTGTTCTGCACTACAATATCAAGTATTCAGACAGAATAGAAAGAATAAATCAAAAACATATATGTGATATAGAAACAGCATTTTTTATCTATGCAGTTGGACATAAGAGAATTGAGCATCATTCACTCATTATCTCTTGATGCATGTTAAAAAATTTATTTCAAAAAAATCTCTTATTCCTCATAGTTATTCTCACTAAAAAACACATATGAAGTGCACATACTTTTTGCTCAATGATTGTGAAAAATCCCACATACACTCATTTCTCAAGCTTATGTAAGACACCATCAATATAGATTAGAAAATCCATAATCATTAAATAATAACAATATTAAATATTTTTTTTAAATTATATTTTTGTTATTAAAAATAAAGTTTTGCAAATAAAAACATGAGAATTGTTATTCAGTGCAAAATGAAATATTAGATCAAAATGTAAAAAAAAAGTTTATTGTAGTTCTGCACATACCAAAATACTACAAAATTCCAGTTATGAAACTAATGGTAAACCAAACTAATTGAAACACAAATCAGTTGCAAAGATTAAAAAAAAAAGTTTGTGAAACTTCAAAATATCATCAGGATAAATTTCGAAATTATGCAATATACAACCTTTGAAACATGATAAATTTCAGAGACATTTTGCTTTAAAAAATATATTATTTTAATAAGTTAATCCAATTGATAGGAAAAAATTAAATTAAATTGGAATTGCATAGTTATGACAAAAAGAAAAATTAAGATATATATAAGCAATATTTATTAAGTTAGCCAATTTTTCACCTTAAAAAATGGATAGCTGTAAAAAGTTGAAGCCTTTTTTTTAATTATAATGTAAAATTTATTTTTATAGTTTAATTTTTTATACTACCAGTAAAATTTTATCTTTATTTCTTTAGCTGATAATAATTTAAACTTAAAATTTCAGTTACAGTGTTACATATTACAGCAAACACAGTGTTGTTCTTTTTCCAATCAACCCTACCTTATATTTTTAAGCTGTTACATTTTTAAATTTAAGTAGTGTTTTAAATCATGTTTAGTTATAAGAAATATTTTTTAAGTGATAAGATATGGTACAATATATATTGGGTAAATATTTAATGAAAACAGTAATGTGGAAAATGGAGAAATAGGAAATTTCATCTGTGACAAAAACAAAAGGGGGGGGGGGATTTCCATGTACAATCCAATCAATTTCAATGCATTATTTCAAAATAATATTTGCAAAAATCATTAACTATTTTTTATCTTCCCAATATTTTTCCAGTATTTATTAAAAAAATTTAATATAGGTAATTAATCACTACAGTTATACATTTCATTTTAGAAATATTTCATCTATATTTTCAAGTGAAATATAGCATTACCATAATAAATATTGCTTTAACTAAGCAGCTCATCATCAATTTGTATTAAAATAAATTATTTTGTTTATTTTTCAATAATCATCTAAAAAGTTTTCTATGTTTAAAAATAAAAAATTGTAATTAAAGCAAATTATTAATGATGCACATATAAAAATAAGACAGTAAGTTTTATGCTAAATGAATGTAAATAGCAAAAAAATAAATATTACACATAAGATTAAGTACTTTATTCCAATAATATCAGTATTCAGAAAGAAAAAATTGAATACATTTAAAAAATTTCTGAAAAAATTAGAAAAATACTGATTTAATGAACTGAAGTTATAATGTATGAAAATATGTTTCTCTTATTTTTTCACATCAAATTATCCCTTTTACACTTAAAATCTTTATAACCTTTATAACAAAAATCTTTTAAAATCACAAATTCACAAAATGAAGCAAGGGAGAAATTTTGGCCTTTACACTAACACAGACAATTTGCAAATAGTATTTAAAAAACGCCATAAGCAATTAAGAGACAGGAAAGTTTTAAAAAGAAGTAAAACTGAGCAATATTACACACTTAAAGATGTAATTTATAGCAAATGAGTTACTTTAAGAGTGCCTCTCAAAATTTTTTACTCTTGAAATAAAACAAAAGCAAATCTTTAGACATGAACGAAGAATAAATACATTAATGGAATTTGAACAAACATACAATATAAACTTTCAAAAGAAAATAATGCCTTAAAATACTTGGAAATCAACATATGGTCTCTAAAGAAAATATACCATGCTTTGGTAAAATATGTAGCATATAAAGATGTAATATCAAAATTATAATGTGAAAAATTCAGAAGGATTACTACTGTATGTCTAAACATGTCTAAAAAAGTCCATACCTTGTGAAGCAAATTTTTAAAAAATTGTTTGCTCAAAAAATAAATAGTAAAAAAAATAAATAAAAAAAATAGCTAAATTTTAAATTAAGATATAAATTTAAAAAAAAAAATGCGGAAAGCCAGGAGATAGAAGTGAAACTTCTTTGCCGCCGTAAATGCAGGAATAGATCTAATTATATTAAACTGCTGAGATGTCTATAATCAAATAAAAATCGAACTTCATTTATTGTATGAAAATATTTTTATTCAATTTTCTGCATCATCATTTTCCAAGAAAGACACAATAGGTGTGTGGTAACTGAAGTAGGATATAAAAATCCTCGATTGTAGTCAATCAAGAAAATGTGAGAAAACTACATCATTCCATATATTGTTGTTCCTTCTCGAGAATCAGTATTCATTGTCAAATTCAGAGTCCGTTTCAAGAATTCAATGAGCAGCTTTGTTTCTTCTGAAGCAAAATTCACATTAAAGTCTCCAGTTAAGATAAGCGGCTTTTAACCATCATCGGATCCTATGATTGCAGCAGTCTCTGGTGTGTACAGCAGTAAAACTTTATAAATGAAGATGATAACAGCTGCGAAAGGACTACCTGGTGATATACAGACTTTCGACTGGACTTGCTGCTAATTTTCCTTTCTTTTTTTCTTTCATGAAACTCTTTTCCTCTTTTTGCATTTTTTCCAGGCATTCTGATTAGAATTAATTTTAACTCAACAGAAATGAAAATTAATAATATAAACTTAATGCATCACTCACAGAAGTCACTATGTTTGTTTACAGACCATATCTGTAGCGATTCTGGCGTGAACGTTAGTGACATATACACAATGCCCAGATACTCTCCTAATGAGAAAAGCCATATAATTGTAATATTTTGGGTGCATTTATTCATCAAAAACGGCATGTTTTTACTATATAAAACTACGAAAATATGCCTCACGAGTTCATTATGAGTAGTAAGGGTCTCAGGTCTGTAATTTAATGTCTCCAATACTTAAGCCCCTTTCGTCCGAGGCAGCAAGATGCCCCACTCTATACCTCTGATGCAATTCCCCTTGGCAATAGTTCAACTTTTTCATGGATATGACGCAAGTAACATGGTATCCCTCGCTCTCTTTTCCTCCCACTCGCTATCTCCTCACTATGGCGATGATTCGGGGGAAGGGGCGGAAATCACTACTTCCATTCACTTTTTCACCCTAACTCAAAACTGAGCAAATTTCCCATTCACTCTTGCGCCTAAATAATTTTCACTTCAAAAATCAATGCTAGAAGTCTACAAATAAATAACTACTACATTTTGTTACTAATTGAAACAAACCAACTTTTTGCACAAATTACATAAAGTTAAATATCTTCACACCCATGTACTACTTAGAAACAAATTTTTAAAAATACAATTTGATTACGCAATTTTTAAAAAAAAAGATTTTGGTTGTAATCTTTTAAATATTTTCACAACAAAACTTAGCTTAAATAGGAACAATTATGTTACAAAATAGTGAAAAACTAAAAATGTTCCAAAACTGCAAAAGTTTTCAAGGCAAAAAATACTTTTTAGGGGGGGGGGAGAGTTTATGACTATGCATGTATAATATATGTATATATAAACATTTTTTCTCATGATGTTAAGCATATTCAATTAATGTTATAATTTGACTGTTAAACTACTGTTCCCACTGAAACTTCTACATTAATATTTTTTCATGTCACTGTTACACAAATTTTAGATTAAACAAAAAAAATAATAAGGCAAAGATATCTCCTTAAAATATTATAACTTCCATATGTGACTAAAAATTGAATAAAAACAGTTAATATAAAAAGCAAGCACTGGAAGAGAAAATAACATTCTACAAATATTACCAGGAAGTAGAGTATGTTCAGGCAATTTAACATGTAACCATTCATCACTTCCATCACAGCAATCACAAATACCATCATTGACTTTGTATGATAATATAGAACTAATTCCATGTTTTGATTGGTGTGTACAGTAAAACCTATAAAATAAAATGTAATCAACTAGAAAAACACAAAATTTTATGTAACATAACATTTGATTACCTATTTTCAATTTCATACTTTTATTATATCAACTGGAGATTCATTTCACTTATTTTATTATAAAAAAAAATTTTAAAATAAGCAGAAAAAAATTTTAATAAAACCATATTTTATTTTTTATTTTATAAAAAAAAGAATAACAAAGCTAATAAACAAGTAAAAGAGTAACAAATTATTTTATATATGGTCTGCATAAAAATATGCACTTTAAAAGAAAGCAAATAGAAGAATAATCCCTTTGTCATGGACTTTATGCAGCTGCTACATGAAGCAGGTTAAGAACATAATATATAAATGAAAACAAAAATACCATTCAACCAAAGACTCATTTCCTAAGATATATTACAATCTCCAAATCAGAATGTTTTAAATTTTAAAAGCAGTATAGTTTTGCTACTTGATGAAAGCATACAAATTAAAGCTGTACATAACATATGTATTACTTTTGCAAAACCAAAAAAAAAAGAAGAAAAAAATCAAGGCAGAAAATACTTGGAACAATAGTAAAGGTTAAAATAAAAGTTTTACTAATGTTGATTAATATGATTTATGTTTATATATTTTTATTTTACAAATGACCCACACTACAAATAGCACCTATGCCATTAGTGCACATGCTCTTCATTATTTTTTGACAATACAATTAAAACTTTTTAGTGCAGGATACACATCCAGAAGTTCAGTGGTCACAGGCTCCCCAAAGTCACAGAGAGTACAGCCCAGAGATTTAGCAATACCAATTCTGTAAAGATGGAACTCTAACTCTCATATCCTGTCAAAAGTCTAAAACAAGCTTCAGCAGCTTTTCTATGAGCCTCAGGAATCCAGGACAGGTTCTCATTCAAGATTGTCCAGTTCTTGTCTTTCGACATCTCAGCGGCTTCCATTTTAAAATTATACTTAAAGATCATATTAGTAAAAGCTTTAGGGAATTGAAAGGTTGACATATCCATGCGACGTTGGACCACAAGGGCTCTTGCAAGAAAGTCAGCATGCTCATTCCCAGCAATGTCACAATGAATATGTTTATATGTAATTTGCATGTTGATTTCTTATGAAAACACAATTATGTGTTTGTTAAAATACACAGATCATTAAAATATGACAAAACTTAAAATATATATTTTAGCAAGAATTCAGTTATTAATGCTCAAAATATTTTCATATTTCACTTTTAGAATTTAAAATAATGACTGAAAAATATAAATTACATAAATAGAATTTTTAGAAGAGGAAGAAAAAAGAATTAGAGATTTAGAATCAAAAGTCAGGCCAAAGAAAAAGATATAAAAAGCTTTCTCAATAATAATGATTCATTCAGCAGAAATAAAATTAAAGTAAAATATTATATATCAAAACATGCTTTTAACATGTATTTTCATCATGAAACTATAAATGCAAAAATCCATAAATATCCCATCAATATTCTTGTTTTACTTTACTGAATACATATTTAGTAAAACAGTAAATTAACAAAGTTAATTATTTTTATATAGAATTTTAACAAAGAGTTTTTAATGAATTTTTCCCCTTATAATTATAAATATTATCTAAGATATAAAAAGTATTTTAATACTTAATAAAAAAAATGATTAAAAATGAAGTTAAAACTCTTTTAACAATTTAGCTTTACATGTCTTTTTTTTTTTTTTTTTACTTAACTCTATTAAACAATTTTATTCTTCTGAGAAAAACACAAAGAGAAACTCATAAAACATGAAAATTTATCTGAAATAATATTTAAATCATTATGTAAAAATTATTTTTATTAATAAAAAGAATGAAAAACTGCACTAATAAAAAGAATTACAAGTCAAAAGTTTTGAACAGATTTTCACTTAAATGTCACCTTATGCTGAATACTGAAATATATATATATATATATATTGGTTCTTAAATATATTACTCTATTGACAAAGAACATTAGTGAAATAGCTGAGCCTGTAGCAAACAAAAGCCAATAATTTTACTGGCCAATAGTTTTTCATGGTATTGGAAAATAACACATTATTTTACTTGTTCAGTTTCACTGTTTGGCAACAGTTTTTGCTTGGCAAAAATGATCATCAAGATAAAATGTAAAATATTAAAAAAATGTAACATATATAAATTCAAAATAATTCACAATTAAAAAGGTGCATAACAGCATTATTCAAGTGAACTAGCAAAGCTACTTAAGGCTATCTTGGCATAATGTTAAAAATAGAACATGAAATTAAAACATTTTTTCAGGTATATAGAAAAATATTTCCACATTAATATTGTATTCTGATTTCACTATCCTATAAAGAGTAGCATATTTTATATTAATATTTCTTCTAGTATAGAATGTATTCAACAATTCATCTTCTATACTGTAATGCTGAAAGAATTAAAATGATGCAAATTTTCATGAAAATCAAGACATTTTTTGGTATGAAAATTTGTTCTGCAATTAGTTCAGGCCCTTTTACATTTGGCAGAGACAGCCTCAACTGTTGAAAAGAATATAATTTTTGTAGGTTTCACTTTTATGTTAAGATTTAAAAAAATTATTTATAAATAAGAAAATAATAAGTGTGATTAATAGTTATTAAAATACTTTAAATATTGTAGGGTAATTTTAAAGTAGTAAAATTTCATTTATAGCAATCGTTTATTATCACTTTATAACTTGCCTTGAAAACGAACTTTTAAAATATTACAATATTTTATTTTTTCAAATAATGAGACTTACAGGATTTTACGATTATGCATACAACATATGATCCATTTTATGAATTGTGTTTCAATTTCAGTATCATTTGTGCACATGGCACAATCTAATTCATCATGGATATGACATCATCATCAATGAAATTATTATATAAAAATTCTACTTTTCATGATAAATTTATTTAAATTAAAATATTGATCAACTCATGAATATTCTTTTGTTTAATAATGTCAACAAAACCTCAAAAGAAGTACAAAACTTATGCTATTTTGTTCACACATATATTAAAGAATTTTACAAAACAGAAATAATATACTACCTCCACTTAATCCATGATTATATGTTACATAATTCTGAGTAAACAAAAGTTACAGTATATACATTCTTCTATAGATGAATATTAACTATTGATATATTACCCTACAAATATGATAAGTTTACATCTATCATACACATATTTATATAGAAAAAAACTCAAAAAATAAAAACAAATTTACACATCTAAGTATTTCTCTAAAAATAAAGCATATAATTACATTTGACATTTTTAATATGAAAATCATCATATAAAAATGCTTTTAGTTACCTTCCAGAACTGCATGCAGATGTACTCGGTTCATCTGAAAAATCTGGACAATCACAATAATTATCATTCAGGAAGGCAAAGTTTATCTCATCTTCACTTTCTAGGCATTTAAATGTATTTCGAGATGTGGGTTTGTAGTATTTTTGACTAGCAGGTAATACTCCAAGGACAAATTTTGTATTTTCTTGGACTTCTGATTGCGCATGCCACATGTCATCTTTTATTTCTTTATCAGCACTTTTTGACTGCATAAAACCATCAGCCTTTTCATAGCTTCTAAAATTTGTCTGTAATCTAGGTCTTGGGTTTCTTTTAGATAACTCTTTACCCAATTGTCCAACAGAGAATAATTGATACATGAGGAATAAAATTATCACAAAAACTGTGATAATAAGCAATTGCTTTTGTCGAAAGAAAAACCTGAACCGGAAAAGACTCATCGGGGTGAGAGGAAAGACAAATACCTGTAAATACATATATAATTTAAGTGTTGATAATTAACAAACAAATTTTTTAAAAACCTGCACAAAACATAAAAATTTCTTTAGTTTTAAATTTTTTTTTTATTCTTTAATTACTTGTAAGCTTTAAATAACAGAATAACTGTTATATAATAAAAAAAATTATTGTGTATTGTTTCTGTTACATTCACAAACTAACAACATTTTTGAAATGCAGGATAACTTTATGAAGTAACAACTAGCTATCATAATTACAATAATTAAGAATGGCACTTTTTAATGGAAGGAAAGTTTTCCCCCAAAATTACTTCATTCTAAAAACAATGTAAGAAAAGAGAATAAATTAGAAAAAAAAAATACCCCAAACATTTTAACAATGTAATTCTAAAAACAGAAGTTTATAATTTTTTATCTATCCATATATCATATCTATTATATACCATGAAAAAATGATGCCAAATATTGGTAGACCATGACAAATAATGAATAAATCTAATTCTAATAAGCATTTTCTATTCCTAGTATGATTTTAAAAAGTAATGCTCTGATCATTAAATAAAACACATAAATATAATTCCTTCAATAATTTGTTGCTCATAAAAACACATATGAATAAATACAAAAGTATACAGCATTTTATGATCAAAACAATTATTTACTAAAAGTTAATAACATAAATGCAAATTTTATAACATAGTTATATTAAAAATAAAATTTCCATTACTAGTTTTCAAGAGATTCTCATATTGTAATACAAATGTTCTGACACATTATTTGAAATCATTGAAAAATAAATTAAGAACAATCAAAATAAATAAATGAGTTAAGAAATACATAAAAAAGTTAAGGTAATATTCAAAAAAAGAAATGTAAAAAAAACCCACTAAATTAATATTAATTTTATTTTAATTATTATACGAACATGCTTCATTTTCATACATCACAATATTATATACATATCCTATGTTATAACTAGGAGGGTAAAAAATTGTTTACATATAAAAGAAACATGGAGCAATAAATCTAAAATTAATAATATGGTTTTGTAAAATAATAGTAAATTAAAATTTTTATAAAAAATTAACCTATCATGCGAGATAACAAAAGCAAGCATTCCAAGAGCTTCTTTCAGGTATCTTTGCTTCTTTTAAATGACCAGAAGAGCTACAAAATAAAAAAAATAGTAAGTTAAACCTATAATTTATAACGATATATCATGATCTCCTAAAATTACCAAACAACCTGACCTTCATAGCATATAACAGCGAGGATTCATGGTTATTCAACCACAAGTTTAAAAAATTGCAAGTCATGTTATTAATATAAATGGAGTAAAATAAACAATTACAACATTGATATAAATGTTCTGCATAATTTTTTTAAAGAAAATAAAAATATTCGTTATTTATACATTAGCACCACGGCAGCCAAATTGACACCATGCGAAATATTCCATTTTCCACAAAAATCTGGATACTTACATATTATTGTAGCAATCGCCAACTCTATTAATAACTTGCGAATTCAGCAATCCCGATTTCCTATGTGATGTACGTGCTGAATTGGCAGCCAGGTGCTTCATTTCATACAATGTTGCCAATAATTTGCGACAATATGCAAGTACCAAAATCTGTAACTGATTCGTTTTTTTTTTTCAAATAAAACACATTAGAATCTTTTTGTTGATTTGATATGGTGTGATTTATTTGGTACCAATTTTGCTACTGTGACACTAATATGTTTGTTTCATCAGTCAAGAAAAACAAAGTACTAATGACAGCTCTTAATGGAAAGTCACAATGGGATCCTAGTGAAATTTGTATCTGAATTTTCTAATATGAATTATAATATAAAAAATAAGAATTATGATATTATAATGTCTGTGAGTGGAGATCACAAGCAACTGCTAATCAAAAGTCATGGTAAGACCACATGTTAAGCAGGTTCAAGCGTTAATGAGGTTTGACTGCATATCTTGCAAAATAATACAAGAGGGAAATATATCATTATCTTGTAAATCAATGCAAAAGAAAATAATTTTTTTAAAAATGCTTTCAAAAGTAAACAAAAAATGTAAGCAAAAAAAATATTATTTGTTTCTTTATGTATTTTTTTTAAAAAACAGAAAGTTAATCATACAACTAGAAGCTTCAAATACAAAAATCAAAACTTGGTAATTATAAATAAAAATTTTAATCAAGATGCATTATTTTTAAGATCATATGCATCAAAAATGAAATTTACTCATTTTTATTTTATCTAAAATCCATATTTTGAGAAATAGATATAAATATTTGCAAACAAAATAAAATATTTCAAGTATACGTATATCACAAGCATGATACAATCAATAAAAATTCTGAACATTTAATTATTTATATCATTTGTAATTTTTTTTTAAAAAAAGGGAATTTATAAAAAATTTCTAAATTTTTAAAGGAGTATTTTACTTAATGTTAACTATACACAGTCATGCTTTCAAATTAAATTAATACTATATGCCCTTCAGGATGCTTAAATTTAATTAATGCTTCATATATATGTTTTTGACCCATGTTTTATTTATTATTATTTTAACAAAGATCAAATGGTTTGAGTATTACTGTTGCAATTGCGGTATTAGCTTAAGAGTCTGAATTGGCTAAATTATTTAATATATTAATTTTATCTTACAAACCACAACAAAAAAATACATCTAAATTCCATTACTTAATTCTCTTACTTCAAAAATTACTTCATGACAAAAAAACATTACATACATGGCATTTCTAAAATGCATGAGAAATCTCTGAGACATTCATAAAAGATATTTATTTACATAACTTGAAAATTCACTATTGTTTACATAATAAGTATTCAAAATACCATTGAATATTTCTTTTTAAAACAAGATCAGAATTTCAAGGTTAAAAAAATTTATTGCTTTGTAGTAGTAAAAGTACAGACAAAATACTATACAATTAGTATTTGTTGTAACTATTTAAATATTATAAAGGAAAAAATTAAATATTGTTATAAAAATAAACTCCTTGAACGCAATTTCTTTTTCTATCTTGACATTAAAATAACGTAAATAAAAATTGATAGCAAACAACAAAAAAGTAGCTTATTTTTTACAAAAATTCTAATTACATCAATCAATTGTTATTGATTATAAGAAAGATAAATAGTTGTGATCAGAGAAAGATATTAAATACCATATCTCCAAAGAGAATTCTCAAGCACACAAACATACACCTAATCCGCTATGTTAACCGCCGGCATTCACATAATGTATAAATTTCGCACGCACTCCTCAACTGTATTGGTTGATATTTTTGTTCCGAAATAGGCACAACTTGTGTGTTTTATTTTAGCGCACTATTGGCGATGGACAAAATACATACATATTTGTAAAATCTTTCTTTAAAAAAATTTTTGACCATTGCTTACTAGTTTCGCAAATTAAGTATTTTTTCAATGTCTGAATACAGTATAATGATCTCAATTAATTTTGGTTCGCTAGCTCAACACAGTCCATTTGGTATAACAAAAGACTGTAGAAATCTTGGTAACTTTTATCTCAGTGGTGGTTTATCCATTGGGCTCTTGAGGAAGGCGCCCAGAGAGGGCCAGAAGAGCCCGGAAAAGTTGAGCTTAACTAGAATTTTTCGTTATATTTTGATCCTCCAGTGCCAAGAGGGTCTATAGATCTTCTGCGTCCAGTGCCCGAAATGAGCTTAAATCGGCACTGTTTTATCAAAAGCAAAATGCGAATCTTACTATCCAAAATGGTGAATTAACCAAACATATTAATTCAATATGTTTGTTGTCATCTAATTTAATTATTTAGAATTTTAAATATTGTTAACCAAGAACTCTAAAAAAAGCCTCTACAATATTACTATATTTACAATTACATCCAAAAAATTTCAACACTTTATTCCAAACTTCATTTATCGTCATTTTTAATGCTTTATATTCTATTTAAAATTTCTTATAGAAATCTCTAAATGTATTTTACAATAATTAGCTGCTTGTTCAAAATAAAACGAATCAGATGAAAATTTGTATTATCTTAAGTCAATAACGTTCCCAAGGGTAATATTTGAGGATTTAGACTTCCCTCATACACCAACAGATTTTTAACTTTTAGCACGGAGATAATATACGTTTGAGGAGATATTGAATCAAAACTAAGTCATTTTTGTTAATTTGAAATATTTTATGTTTAATCACCACCCTCCTACCTCATCCTGTATTTGCTACCAAAAAACCACAAACTTTGGGATAAAGTGTGCGTTAGTAAAAATATAATAGATTATTAATTTATAAGATTACACGTAAATACAATCTAATATAATATTTTCTGTGCACATATAAAATTTTCTTGCTACGCTTAAGGTATCCGACTACTTGCGACAACTTTTTTTTTTAAAAAAATGGAGATATAGAGATTTTTTTTTTTTTTTTTTTGTAGTTTTTAAATCTGTTTAGTACAGTTTTAAAAAATATGCTAAAATTAAGAAGGGAAAAGGGAATACTTACTACTAAAATGAGAAAAAATTTACAAAAAAATAACATAAACCCGGCCCATTCTGTACCAAAAGTTTATGAACAAATTTTCAGTTCTGATGTGTTGCTATGTTATTCATTTTTGAAAAGACCTTCGGGATAAGAGATATATTAATTTTTACAAAAACTACAGCACTTTATCTTAATTATTATACGAAATTGCTTTAAAAAATAGTGATTTTATTAGCATATGAAACTGAAAATTTTGTAATAAAACAGTAATTGATAAATCTGAAGGTTAAAACACTTCTACTATTATACAAAAGTTACACAACAAATTTCAGTAAATTATTTTCAAAACTTTCTTAGCAATCGCTGGCCCCGTTTGAGCACATTTTCAAGAAAACACATTTCGAGTAAAACGCGTTTTAATGTATGACATCTTGCTTAAAGAAATGGCATCTTCTTTTACTAAAACACTTGTAGTTTTTGTTCTAGTGAACGAAAAATAATAAACTAGGCATTTTTAAAAAGCTGATAAGATGGTCTAAAATATAAAAGAATAAAAAAAATTGTCAATTTTTGGCAAATTTCACAATTTTAGAATAGTCGGATACCTTAAATTCAAACCCAGTCATAACCGATTATTCAGAGTTGCTTGTGGCTTGTGGTTGCTGTATAATTTTACATTGATATCTAAAAATTAAATGTGATTTACATCTGTTTGAAAAAGCAATGAATAATTGACGCTGTTGAGTTTTATATAAGATAATCTATAAAATACGAAGTGAAACAATACAATATTTTAGAAAAGAAACTGAAAAAAAAGTGTGTGCTTATGACCATATGATACAAGAGAAAACTTCAAATTTTGTAACTTTATTTCAGGCTTAGTTCAGTGAATAAAATACAAGGGGTATTGTCGTATAAAATTATTTATTCATATTCTGTACTCATAAAGTAATATTTTTTGCAAAATATGCAATCATATTTGTGAATTAATTGTATTCTAAGAAGAAACAATAGGTTTATGGTAGCTGAATTAGGTTGTAAATATGCTTTATAGACTCAATATTATTTAAATATCTAAAAAAAAGCTCCGTCAAGCGTTGTTCTCTACTTCGTCGTGTTTTCTCTTGGATCATTCGAATAATTAAATTGAATTTTGATTTTACAAAATAAACTAATGTTTTTGATTTGTCTTTTGAAAAATCTACATTAAAATCCCCACTTAGAATCATAGGTAATTTGTTTAATTACCTTTTGTAATTAAACAGGTAGGTAATTTGTTAATAGGTAATTTGTAATAAGTAATTTGTTAATCATTTGTAATTTTCCGGCTTCAGTATAGGCAACTAAATTTTTGTGAATGAATTCGATATTTTTCTCTACATTTTGATTTAGTGAAGTATAAATAGCAACCCTTAGAATTATTTCTCCATTTTCTGCTCAACATTTCGAAACAAATTTTTCCGATACATGACTGATTTAACCCAAATGATTCTGTAATATTTGATGCTATACATCCATTTTCTATACAGTATAAAAAATGAATTATAAGGAAGTAAATGACATTGAATAAAATATGAATCGATAATTGAATATTTAAATAAATAAAACAGGGAAATATGAAAAGCAAACATTAATTTAATTGGCCTTAAATTTCTTCATTCTTCGATTATCCTTCACCGTTAAAATTTCTTCACTGCGCTATTTTGAATAATTATTTAAGCATATAATCCCGAATGTAATGAATATTTTTCAAAAATATGAAAATGCAGGTGTGTTACATTTTACAGAAGATGAATGAAACGAATGCAAGACATTCCACAATTCATGTAATTCCAGATATGCTTCTGTTATGCTTGTAAAGCAAGATAATTGGCAATCAACGTTAAGATATCTTGACTCGAATCTTTTCGATATTAACAAATTAAAAATAAAATGTTGTGTTGAAATGGTTTTCATAACAATATCTGCGGGCATTTTTAAACCTCCTCTATCCAGAAGACTCAAATATTTTGTCCCTTCGACATTTTCTGAATCGAAATTGATTTTTTAATTCATAACAAATATATATCTGCACGTTCCTTTCTAGGATTAGAGATCCACTAAAAAGGCATCCTTGAGTTGAGGGTTTTGAGAAAAGTGATCCTCAAGGAGAATTGCCAAGGTTTAAGGAGAGGTGTTATAGGTGAAAAGAAACAGCTGTTTTTGAACCGTTGGATTTACATACTTGAAATTTGTTAAGCATGTCTCCTTTGATGAATAGAGATCCTCTAAGAACTGATTTTTCGGAAATTGATTTCTGTGGCGGAGCGAGGAGTAACTGGGGCGTATAGATAAAAAAAACTTCGTCTTAGAACTACAAGACTTACAGTAATAAAATTTGGTATGCATGATTTTTTTAATTGAAATTAACGAATTGAAATCCGCTAAGAACGAGGCTTAGGGATATCGACTCTCAAAGGGATTTACAGGACTTATCAATAAAAAAATTTCCAATTTTCAACTATTGGATGTATATTTTAAATTTGGCTTGCATGTGTATTTTGTTGAGTAGAGATCCACTAAAAAATGCTTTTGCCGGGGGGGACGGTATGGGGATATGGGATTTTCTTCTACTTCAATTTTAGAAATTCAAGTCGTGTTCTCTTTAAATCAAGAGGTGAGAGTTATAAGAATGCTTGCCAATACATTCTAACAGGCGAACAATATATATACATATAACATAATGAAATATCCAACGAAGCTGGCGGATAAGAGCTAGTATTTTCATAAAAGAGCAAAAATAAATTAAACGGAAAAATTTTACGGCAAAATAGTATTAATTTCAATATTTTGTATACAGTGACTCTTTTCATTTTGTAATGGACAAGTTCTACTTTGTAAACAACATTGGAGTGAAACCGAATGACTTCCAATGCTACATCTGGTATAATATTAATCTATGGAAAAACATCGAAATTCAACTGAGTTTTTAAAATTCCCATCCAAGTTTTTGAAACTTTTTGCCATGATTTTATTAATTCGCTTTCTTGTCTGTCCGGGTGGAATATTGTAATTCATTTTAAACTAACTTTCTGAGGAGCTAGAGACTTGAAATTTGGACTATAGCCTATAATTGAATGACAATGCATGAAAATGGGAAAAAAGAAGTTCTAGTCTCGAACCTGGCCCCCGAAGAGGCGGAATCCGATTTCGACAGGAGCACTGTCGGAACTTACACTAACTCCAGAACTTACACAAACAAAGACCACCTGTCGATAAAATGGATCGAGTTGCCTCAAAGTATTCAATTTCTTGGGTTTGGGGTGAAAGAGGGGCCCCCGGGTTACCATGTTTTTTTATTAACTCGCTTTCTTGCATGTCTATCCAGGTGGAATTTCGTAATTGATTTTAAACTAGCTTCCAGATGAGCTAAGGACTTGAAATTTGGATCATAGCTCAGAAGCTGATGACAATGCATAAAAATGTAAGAAAAAAGTTCAGGCTTCAAATCCAGGCTCTCGAAGAGGCTTGTATGTCTGCCCGGGTGGAATTTTGTAATTGATTTTAAACTAACTTCTCGATGATCTAGAGACTTGAAATTTGGACCATAGCTCAGAAGTGGATGACAATGCATGAAAATGTGAAAAAAAGAGTTCTAGTCTCAAACCCGGGCCCCCTAAAAGACAAGCTCCGATTTTGACAGGACCCCGTAACTCCAGAACTTACACGAATTTATACAAACAAAGACCTCCTGTCGATAACACGGGTCGAGTTGCATCTACGTCTACAATTTCGTGGGTTTGGGGTCCCCAAGTTACCATATATTTTTTTATTAACTCGCTTTCTTGTATGTGTGTCTGGGTGGAATTTTGTAATTGATTTTAAACTAACTTCCCGATCAGCTAGAGCCTTGAAATTTGGATCATAGCTCAGAAGTGGCTGGCAATGCATGAAAATGGTTATAAAAACATGATACATAAAAAAAATTTTATTAAGAAAATTTTGATCTATATGAATAGAAGATGGTCTGTAAATTTCAGATTTAGGATTTTATATTATTTATTTCAGTATCTTTTCTAAAATATCTTTGTGATTTTGATATAACCGGAAGAAGAAAAGGGTACTAATGACTGCAGCGCCCCCATAGTAAGCTTTACGGTAGAACTTGTCCATAGAGATATATCAGTGAGTGAGTGAGTGAATATTAACGTCGCACTGTTCAGCTATACACGAGGGCTTTTTGAGATATATCAGAACTGAAATTGTTTATGAACGTCACATTGGAAATAACACGAAGGATATTCGCGATGGACTTCATAAATTTGAGACAGTTAATTGATGGGGATAATACGTGATCTGGCTCTTCACACTCTTAATTTTATATCACATCAACATAATGACAGTTTAACTTGACATTTTAAACAAAAATTAGCCTTTAAAGGGCCTTCTTTGAAAGGCAAGGACCCCTTTTCCTACTTTTTTCTTATGATTCCATCATTCTTCAAATCATGCTCCTATGGATTTTAAATATTTCAGAAAATTTTCAGCCAAAAAGAATTGGGGGGGGGGGGGATTTTATCTTTTTCAAAATAATATCTTTAAAGTAATTATTCCATTCATGGCAATGAGATAACATTATTTATTATTTTTACTACATTTATGTAACTTTGAGCTTTATGTTTACTTCTGCTGTTACTACCTATCAATATACGTAAAGCATCCATACTAATAAAAAGTTATAAGTTGCAAGATTTGGAAGAAATATTCTTTGAGACTCTATTCACCTAATGTAAAAGAAGAGAACATTGACTCAGAGCAATATTATTAGATTCTGAAATATCTTATCATTAATATTACAGTGTGAGTAGTACATTTTATTATATTGTGTAATCCTGTTCAATCCACTTTTCCTTATACAAAATATGTTTCATGCTTTGTTCATCATAGTGTAAAGGTAAATTGATATTAAATTTTATCTCTTAAAAAAATTATGCCTTAAAAAACATTTCAACAATTTTATATATAAGGGCACTACCTATTAAACGGAGGTACACCTTGTAATCATACGAACTTATTTTAACAAGAGGACAATTTTCAAAAAAGCTTTCGTATTTTAGAGCCCACTCCAAAGCTTTAGACGATGGCGGCCTTAATGCAAAAACCATGTTTTTAAAAAAGGTTACCTTCAGTCTATTTATACAGAATCTTAACATTACTTACATAAAGTTTGCTATCAATAAATAATTAAAACATATTATACAAAGTTTGAAACACATTTGCGAAAGAACTCTGCAGAGCAAATTCGATCTAGAAACATTAGAAACACCAAAAAAGTGCAAGTTACACGAAATTAGTGTTAATCTTTGATGTTCCTATTTCAAATTTCCTGCGACATATTTCGTTAGAAGTACAAATAGCTTAGGCACATATAAAGGCGCTTGTGTGTGTGTGTGTGTGTGTGTGTGTGTGTGTGGTGTGTGTGTGTGTGTGTGTGTGTGTGTGTGTGTGTGTTTTTTTTGTGTGTGTGTGTGTGTGTGTGTGTGTGTGTGTTGTGTGTGTGTGTGTGTGTGTGTGACGCTACTATACCTCAATTGAGTGGCACGATCTTCAGTTGGTTTTTCGAAGCTTAAATAAGCAACCTATAGTTACCGAACCATGACTACGTTATCCAGAATTCCTCAGAATTATTTTTATGAGCAGTAAGATATTCCATATTATAGAACATGAAATGTGAATATTAAAGCTGCATCACATAGCTTTCCAAAAAATATTTCGCATTGCTCATTTAATACAGTGATTCTCAACCTTTGTTTATTTATTTTTGTTGCGGTACATTTTTAACAATTTCGAAATTTGGCGGTGTACTAATAATAAAATAAGTTTAAAAGAATTTTACTTATCTGCAATACACTTCCATCTATCTATGAAATAATGTTAAATATATCACTAACACCTTTACTTTATTTCTTTAAAATGGCTGAATTATACGGTTTTGAATTTTATTTTTTATCTCAGAGTATAATTAATAATTATATAAAAATTTAGGGTGGCATGAACCAAAGTGTCGTGGCATAGTGGCTGGAAATCACAGATTTAATAATTCTATTTGTGAATTATAATTATGTAATTTAAAATAAACTATTCAGTAGCCAATTATTTTTACTTTTTCTGAAGTACAAATGAACTATAACACACTTGCAATGTGTTTAAAATATTGTATATTTTAGGTATTTGGAAATAACAGCAGGTAAAGTTTATATTTTATAAACACCTTTTTTTATAATCACTCAAATGATCAAAAAGATTTCTAGATAAATAATGATATCTAAAAAATATACTAAAGTCAAATAATATTAAGTTCAATCAGTATCGATTACACAATACAATGGGCTAAATTCATGACGCTCACGTGATAAATACAATCATGTGTTCACCATTGAATTCAAAATAAACTGACAGTAGACATGTTGTTCTACTTGTACAATTTAAACTAAATTTCATTTTAGTAAATTAGGTAAAGATAGAAAAATTCTTCAAACAGTTTTTCAAATTAAAATTTTAAATCGACCCAAAAATGTTATTATTGTTGACAAACATGTACTATATTTAAGAAAAAGTTTCCGCAAAAAAAAAAGTTGACAACAGCTAATCGCATGAACTGCTTGACTGGAAATATGAGACTGCATTTACCGTATGTTTACGGCGTCTCATGAATTTAAGAATTGAATGGCTGGAAATAAGTGATTGTCTTTATCATGTGACTATGACATCGCAAGAATTATCCCAATTAAAAAGTATATAAAAAATTAGTCCAAATATAAAAAAAAAGAACCAAATATTTTGCAAAACAAAGCAAAGTTTTTATCAGCAAAAATATTATTTTATTAATGTAATATAGATTTAACTTCCACGAAAATGATATTTTAAGAATCTATCCTCTCAATGTTAAATAAATGTGTGCGGGCGGGTGGGCGTGTGAGAGAGAATTTTTTTAAAGTTTTATAAGTGATAAATATATACAAACACTAATAATAAATAAGGAAGTAAAGATGTTATAACTTAAATGCATATTTTATAGCGTAATGTGTTTTTATTTAAGAGACCTGCCAAAAAATATATTTATTTTAAAAATAGCTTAACATCCTTAAGAGACTTTGCGGTGCTTTTGGGGGTTCAAATCCAAAAACACTTAAAAAACCCATATACCTCCATCGTTAGGCCCATTCTTGAGTACGCTGCACCCATTTGGGCACCAAACAAGCCTACGACAAAGGAAAAGATTGACTCGATCCAGTACAGGGCCTCGAAAATCATCACCGGAGCTGTCTCATCTATAAACAACATCAAAGTTGAAAAGAAATGAGGCCTCACCCCATTAGAAAGAAGAAGAAAATTATCTACAAATACATTCACAAATAACATACGAAGCCTCCCGATAACCATATTTCCAACAGAACTTTTAAACCGTGGAGCGATAAATCTAGGCTCAAAAGATTCTCAACCCTGCAACAAGACCGAGAAATTAGAAAAAAATATCAACCTCCCGCACGAATCACTTGATGTTCCGAAAGAACCTTCACACACTTTGTATCTTTACCAGCATACAAAGGTAAATCTAAACCTCCTCTAAAAAAGAACCTGCCTCGGCAATCGAAGAAAAAGATGACCATACCATCGAAGATCTTACCACCCAAACTCAAAATCTGGCAATTGCCTACACTGACGGCTCATCAGACTCAAATCTTGATAGAGGAGGTGCAGGTGTCTTCTTTATTTCTCCAAACAGAGAGCATGAGTGCCATAAAATTCAAATAGGGAAAATCGCATCCAACTACACGTGGGAACTCATTGCTATCAAGAGTGCATTGGAGATTTTCCTTTATAAGAGATTCCAAGAATCCAGCGGCATCGCCATCTTCACAGACTCAATATCTGTAGGCAGTCCAGAAGGGCAAGTGCCAAATCAGCCCAAAATTATCAAATCCATCTACAAAATTATCACAGAAAAGAGATACTGCAAGCTACAATGGATACCAGCCCACGTAAATATCTTCGGTAATGAGAAAGCCGATGGGCTTGCCAAAAAATCCAGATCTTGCCCTCAATCATTTAACCTCAGGACCCTCATCGACGCCAATGCAGTTGCCAGCCGAAGGCTATTCAACAATAATTTTAAATGTTCCATCCCAGCTCTAGATAGCAACCGTACAATAGCATCAAAAATAACTACACTTAGAACAAAGCACGTTTAAGGAATGAAAATCTCAACTGACGGACAAAGAAGTTACACAAATCACTGCCTAAACTGCCCTAATGTTCAACTGTCTCCACAACATATCCTCTTCTGCCTAGCAATTCAAGCCAGGCTTTTCAAGATGAGCCCAAAAGACCCAGAAGATTTGATCTTCTCTGATAAAGTTGTTGAGGTTGCCTTTATATCGCTCCGAAGCTGTCTTCGACAGCTTCGGAGCGATATAAAGCTTCTTTTTTTATTATTAATCTGTACATAATGGACACGCCAACAACAACATTAAAAAATGTGGAAACATTTCCCTCGTAGATCGTGCCAGAATATACATTTTGTACTAAATTTTAAGCATATAATGTATACAGATAATATTTATATGAGGGAAAAAAAGGGAGTGTAGCATTTCATTTGTTGAAGTAAAGGATTTTCTCAAAATGGGGGGGGGGCCTAAACTCTTATTTAGTCGTTGAAATAAATTGCCTGTTAACAAATAAGTTAATTTGTGTTCTGGCAACATCACTCAATATTTTAGAACAATTGCAAAAGATCGCCATCGTCACATTACTTTGGAAAGTTAAGGCGATATGGTACCATCTTCAAATTTTTTTTATTTTTAATATTTTATATTTGGTTCTAATTATATTTTATAAAGGTTAATATTTAATAATAATTTCATACAAAAAAATTTTAATTTGTTGCAAAATGTTTGTAAAATTTAACTTGAACATTTTTAAACATTTTTTAAATTCTAAGGTTTTTTTAAATATGTCTATTTCTTTCAAAAAATTGTTTCTAAGTACCTTATAAATACTACAAAAAACTGCGCATGGGGCTTTTTCTGCTGCTGCTCTTTAATTTTTTATTAATTTTTTTATAGTTAAAAACTTCGAAATTCTATAAAAAAAAACATTAATTTTGATTTTGAAATTTTTTAGAAAAAGTACTAAACACGTTAGAGCTAATTCAATCCACAGTTTTATAAAACATACATTTCAGAACATGTGTAAAAAATTTCAAAGCCATACTTTAATTATTAAAAAAAGTATTAGGGTTTTGAATAACAGTGTATGTACAAAACTTCAACATGGAAAAATATGAGTTTGAAATTTTCATTCCATAGCATGATATAATATTCATCAAATAGTCTGAAACATTTATGAAATGTTAATTAGCTTATTTAAAACTGCTTACCACAAAAAATTGCACAAATGTAGAGCAATTAAACAGTATACTGCCATAATAAATATATAGAAAAAAAACGAATGAAAGATCAATATTTCATAAAACTTTATTTTAATAATTATAGAATAAGAAATACACACACTTCAGAGCTAATTCAATCCTCAGAGCTAATGCACAACATGTACAAAAGATGTTTATGCCTTTATTTTTTATTTCCATGATTTTTTTAAAAGCCTTTGCATGTTAAATATTGTACACGAATGAAAGCAAAATCAACTAGCAATTTATAGGTAAAATATATCAAAATCTAAGAACTGCATATATGCATTTGTTTAAATAGATATCTTAAAATATTTTAATAATAAAAGTGTTGAATTTCACACACATGGGACATATATATATCACCCAAAACAAATGTATAAAAATGGGAGAGTTTTTCTATTTTTGCGAATTAGATTTTTAATTATTTGAGTTATCAAAATGAGATTTAGAGTTTGTGCTTTGGAAGAATCCGTTTTAAAGTTTTAATTTCATTCATAATATCATAAAAAGCACTCACAACTTTTAAATCTTGACCAAATCCATTTGTTCTCCCCCCCCCCCCAACAAACAATTCACAAACTAGAATTTTTGCATGAATTGCACAATTCTTTCTTGAAATGGTTTGTTACTGCATATATAATGTCAGTCTCATATACGCGCGGTAGAAAAAAATTAATTAATTTTTTATCAGGCTCTTTTCTAGCAGATAATCTGAAATGTGGGAGTGGTAGTTGCTGTATAGCATCAAATATTGCTCCATAACTTGATAAAAAAAATGCATGTAAAGCTTTGAAATTTTGCAGGCATGATTATAAAGATTCGATGTATCAAATAAGCTAATAAAAAAATTTCGATGGTTTGATGATTTTTAAGGTACTATATCGCTTTAATTCTCAAAAAACACTACGACTAGTGATCTCAAAGCCCTTATGAATGGTACTTTACCAAAGAATATTTTTAAGTAAAAATTAAAAAATGCAAACACCAGAACCACAAAAAATATCGTTATGCGTTACTAACTTGTGGTAGGTAACTCTCGCCTTTTGCAAAACAATATTATCATCCATTTCTTTTTTTACTACATGTGTCATCTTCGTTTTTTGTTTTTAATTTTATTACATTAAATTTTTATTCCATTTTTATTGTAATAACTTTACATTTTGAAACTTGTATTCATAAAAAGAATTCTAAATTTAGAATTGGTAGGATTGAGAAGAACGGGTTAGATCGATTTTTGTTATTTTTAAAGGGAAAATATCTTGTGTGAACATCAAATGGTGTTCTGGAATGGATTAAGTATGGAGTTCCAAGGTATCACTTTATTTGGCTATTGTTACTATTATTTTTTTATAATGGTTATGTTTCGTGATGAGTGTCTTGACGACAGAGCGCCCTCGCATGTACGCATATTTGGCTGTATGCATATATTATTGCAAACCTAACTATGTGCCAAAACCTGAATAAGACGCTACGTTAACGCCGAGAACGGAAGAAAACATTGAGCAACTAACGCTGTAGAAATATATTTAAAAAATTCAATACAATCCATGCTCATTAACTCATTTGAAATATTAAGTACTCACACTCCGAACAATGATATTTTATTCAAAAGGTATTCGATTTTAACAAAATATCAATAATGAGATGATTCTGTGTGTGTTTTCCAATTCCTAATATTATATATAACTCACTCTCTCCCTATATATATATAAAATATATATTATTCTTATTTGATTTGATTCTTATTTGAATTGTAAGAGATGGCGCCACTAATGGAAACCACGTGAATCTTCGCTTCGCGATACAGTGATGTCATATGTCTATGATGTGGCGGAAAAACTGGGAGTTGCACGAGAGATTGCATGAAGGTTGGTCGGATGGAATCTGTCTCTCCGTTTTTGAGAGTGAAGGCGTGTTTTCTGAATTA
Source organism: Trichonephila clavata (assembly GCA_019973975.1). Taxonomy (NCBI): domain Eukaryota; kingdom Metazoa; phylum Arthropoda; class Arachnida; order Araneae; family Nephilidae; genus Trichonephila; species Trichonephila clavata. The sequence goes on along the minus strand of BMAO01019650.1, from coordinate 1,115 downwards.
GTATAGTGCTATCTCGGTAGTGAAATTTATCTTGAGTTAATTATTTGAAACCCCTTGTAAATAGTTAAATGTTTTGGCTGTGTTTTAATAAATTATGCCATTTTAACTCTCTGTGATCATTTAGTATTAAATTTGAACCTTCCCCTAGACGTTGTCTCACATATATATATATAAATAAATAAAATTGAAGCGTCTGTTTGTAATTTCAGGTTAGCAGCTTTTTACTAAATGCATTTAAAGGTATATACGGTACTTATATCAAAAAATCAATTTCTATAATTTTTGTCTGTCTCTCTGTCGGTCGGTCGGTCTGTTTGTTCCGGCTAATCTCGGAAACGGCTGGTTCGATTTTAAAAATTCTTTCACCAATAGAAAGCTACATTATCAGCGAGTAACATAGGATATATTTTATCTCCATATTCCTACGGGAACGGGAACTATGCGAATAAAACCGTGGGACGTTGCTTACTCCCTGCCAAGTTGGCGCAAAATTATGTATTTGGTCAATAATGGAAGTTTTAATAAAAATTTTCTCTCATTTGTAACAAATAACTTAAACATAGTGTAATTTGGCATCTTTACAAAAAGCAATTTTTTAGATGGTTAAATGTCTAACATTTATTACGTTACGTTTATTAAAAGTCAAACTCAAACTTCGAGAAATATCGCCAAGTTGGCTAAAAAGTTCTCTATGCTGACAATCCCAGATATTTTAATGCAAATTTTCTCCCACTTTTTAAAGAGGGAAATGAAATAAAGTTTTAGCGAATTGCGCGCGCATATTGAAAATTCTATGGTAATATAAATTAATTAACGGTTTCATAAAAAGTTTTAATTTATTGTCCATAAAACCAACATTGAAATTTTAAACGACGTGCGGGGGAGGGAAGGAAATGAAAAGAAAGGGAATTATAAAAAAAAAAATTCGAATTAAATCTTTAAAAATTTTTAATTTTATTGGTTCAAGTCAAGCAATAAAAAAATTACCATATTATAATATTTACTTTCTAATGATAATGATTGCACTTTGACAGTTATTTAAAGACATCAACGCGAGCGGAGCTGCGGGTAAAAGCTAGTATATTTATATAATATATATATATATATATATATAT
>BMAO01019649.1:0-11522 GCA_019973975.1 Trichonephila clavata | reverse complement strand
TATTTTTCCCACATTTAGTTTAGTTTTATTCTGTTTGGTTAGAATTCTGGGTCATTCATTTCTTCTGAAAGTCTCCAAAATATAAATCGAACAGTAATGTATATGTAGAGATATATGAAAACTATAATTATTTTTAAAAACTTTGACTAATGAAAACTTGTGTCATTTAGGCTTTCCTTGGTCTTTTTCAAGATGTTAATTCCGAACCTTACTATATTTAAATTTGTATTGTAAACCAAATACACCGATACTTGACATCGAATTCGCCAAAAATGTTGTCTAATAGGCCAAAGTTTTCTCAAAACTCTTTCGAACAGAGGTCTGATTGCCAACATTTGGCGATTTCAATCTCAAACGTCTAGAAAGTTATTCACATTTATGCTTTTGATGTTGAGTCCATTTTGTTTCCGATAAAATTAAAACATTCTCTTTCAAGATACACACGTATTAACCTAAACAACTGAAATTTAAGCACACATTTCATATAAAACGTTTTCAAAATTTAATACTAAATGTGTGGAATCGGACAGACCAACAGCTTCAGAAATTCTTGATTTGATGCCTTTCAAACCTTTAAGTTAAATGTTTATAATGAGATATTTTGGATGTGCAAAGTCAGCTTTTATTAAAGTTTTGGCGGATATAATTATCAGAAATTTTAAAAATGATTCTATAGGATAACACAAGTATAATAATGCAGAAAGTGGGATATATATTTTTTTATAAACCACCTGAAGATTCACATAATGAATGTACATCTACCAATTTTATAGTTCTTTTAAAGCGTAAAATACATTATAAGAATTTCATTAATACTACTTTAACGTATTATGGAGTGATGAGCTAATCATAGGAGCAAAACGCAGTCTGAACAGTGAAAAAATTAATCTAATATTTGAAATGAAATGACCGAAATGCAATAATATCTTTAAGAAGGAGAGAAATCTTTCGGATACTTAGAGCAAATAATCTAACTTTAATTGATATAATTAAAAACACAAACTTATCAGAAAATTAAAGTACATTACATAACGAATGTCAGATCTTTGGTAGTAATGCTTTGACTCCAATAAATACGAAATGTATTCACCAAATTCTAAATAAATCTTTTTCTGTATCTTGAAGAAAACTTTTTTCCTATTTGTTGCCCAAAATATTAATTTTTCTCAATTCAACGCTGATTAATATTTACTTAAAAGAAATGTTGTATAAATCTTTCGTACTTACATTGCCAAATTGAAAAACAATATGGCGTAATTCTGATTGATATCTATTGTTTAAATACAGTGACGTAACACTCAGATGGCGAAAAATTTAGGACTTACTGCACAGATGCACCTGATTGGTCGATTTAAATAATTCAAATAAAACAGCTAGAGTAGCCCTTTTAATTCAGAACGCAGTTATTAAATGGAACAAAATGTGGGAGAAGGGGGGAGTTTAACTCATTCTTTTGTTTATTTTGTAGTTTTGGACTTGCTAAATGGATATCAAAATCTATTTTTAATGAAAGATGCCAAGATTTGGTTTTTTTCAATCACTCTAGGCGATATTTCGCCCTAAATTGGCATGTGAATGAATAGAGTACTGCATATTCCGCCTACCAAATAACAGTTCCTGGAGAATGTACTGGGTCTGATATGGAAATTACCAATCGGCAGTCCCATTTCAAAGGAAAAACACCACCTTCCAGAAGCTGTCTTGTTAATTGAACTACACTTTTGCAGTCCTCCTACACCCTTGTCGTTAGTAATAGGCTTTTAAGTGGAATGGACCGGAATGGATTTTAATGTTTTATAATGGCAGATATATTTTCCACTTTCGAATTTTAAAGGCTACAAGATTTAGGTTTGATAACATATGAACCCATCGAATTCCCAATGTTTGAGAGTGCATAGTGATGCCGCCCCAAACAAGATGAAAGTTTTCGCGTCAATATATCAGACTCATGTGAACCTAAGCTCTGAACTCTGATCTCTGCCGTTCAATCCCTGTTTGGGAGAATTAAAGAAAGATAAATTTTTAATGGAAAATCAATAGAAATTTAAAACAAATTAACTCACGAAAGCACAGTAAAGTGTGTAATTCAATGGAGGATAATTTGTTTTTGTCGTGGGACTGAAATACTCCAATACTTAAAATTGAAGCGCAGTTTGAAATTCCAAAAAATGAAAATTGTTCTATGCATGTAATAATTATCTTTAAGGATAAGAAAATTTAAGATTTTCATAAAGTAAATAATGTAATTGAAGTATCTTCGGATTCTATCTGAGGGATAACTAAGGAGGATAGTTTCGAACGTCGTCTTTCCGTGAGCCTAATATTTGTAACTACAATGATGTACGGGATGCACCAAGAAAAATTTCATTAGAACCTAAGATTTGAAATTGGGGCTTTAAAAAAATAGAACGGTTCAAAGTGCTCTAATTTCTGTACACATAACATTTGGATGTAGTACGTTTTAAAATTCAAATTATTGTAACGTTTTATGCCAAAGATGTGTGTGATACGCTCGTTAGAGTGAATAATATTCTACAAACAGTGATATTACTTAGTATGGGCACACCACGCCCGTCTTAACCCTGATCCATTACTCTCACTCGGCTCTATTTTCGGTATCGCGTTTCGCAAAAAATCGCTTTGTAGAATGAAAATTATTTAAGGCTCGGTAACTACATCCGCGCCAGTAAAAAATTTTAAATTCTGCATGTCTGACTATTCTTCCAATATGTAGCTCACATTTTTGTTTACTGTCAACTATTTCGGCTTTATTGAAGTGTGGATACATCGTTTGTGGGTCATACGATATTCTGTTTCTGGGGCACCTCATTCGTTTCAAGAGTTTCCCTCCCACTGTAATTCTATAGGTTCCTATAAAACTGATCTCTTTGATCGATGATGAAATTTATTACAAAACAGGGAAACTGCACCAGCAATCGTCGCATATTTATCTGTTAATGCCTTTGCACAAAGCATTTATCTTCTATATGTCCTAAACTCTTGTAGACTTCAGAGAATAGTTCCGAACACAATCTCGGGAAAGCGGTGAATTAAAGGATACTGAAATTTACAAGAATTATGTCCCAATACCTTTAAAACATGAACCATCAAGTGACGTTTACGACCGACTAAACTGTATAAAATGCATTGGGTGTTTGGCAATTATCTTAATTCCATATAAATGGGTTTTTCTTTCTTATTATTATAACTTTTCCTCATTAATTACTTGAAATCAAATTTATAACTATTTGTAATATTATTCGATTAACATTAACAGGTATATAAATGATTCATTTGAACATATCTCTGGAAGGTTCCGGTGTTGTATTCTTAGAAAAAAATATTATTTTTCTCCCACATTTAGCTTTAGTTTTATTCTGTTTGGTTAGAATTCTGTGGTCATTCATTTCTTCTGAAAGTCTCCAAAATATAAATCGAACAGTAATGTATATGTAGAGATATATGAAAACTATAATTATTTTTAAAAACTTTGACTAATGAAAACTTGTGTCATTTAGGCTTTCCTTGGTCTTTTTCAAGATGTTAATTCCGAACCTTACTATATTTAAATTTGTATTGTAAACCAAATACACCGATACTTGACATCGAATTCGCCAAAAATGTTGTCTAATACGCCAAAGGTTTCGCAAAACTCTTTCGAACAGAGGTCTGATTGCCAACATTTGGCGATTTCAATCTCAAACGTCAAGAAAGTTATTCACATTTATGCTTTTGATGTTGAGTCCATTTTGTTTCCGATAAAATTAAAACATTCTCTTTCAAGATACACACGTATTAACCTAAACAAGGAAATTTAAGCACACATTTCATATAAAACGTTTTCAAAATTTAATACTAAATGTGTGGAATCGGACAGACTAACAGCTTCAGAAATTCTTGATTTGATGCCTTTCAAACCTTTAAGTTAAATGTTTATAATGAGATATTTTGGATGGTGCAAAGTCAGCTTTTATTATAGTTTTGGCGGATATAATTATCAGAAATTTTAAAAATGATTCTATGGGATAACACAAGTATAATAATGCAGAAAGTGGGATATATATTTTTTTATAAACCACCTGAAGATTCACATAATGAATGTACATCTACCAATTTTATAGTTCTTTTAAAGCGTAAAATACATTATAAGAATTTCATTAATACTACTTTAACGTATTATGGAGAGATGAGCTAATCATAGGAGCAAAACGCAGTCTGAACAGTGAAAAAATTAATCTAATATTTGAAATGAAATGACCGAAATGCAATAATATCTTTAAGAAGGAAAGAAATCTTTCGGATACTTAGAGCAAATAATCTAACTTTAATTGATATAATTAAAAAACACAAACTTATCAGAAAATTAAAGTACATTACATAACGAATGTCAGATCTTTGGTAGTAATGCTTTGACTCCAATAAATACGAAATGTATTCACCAAATTCTAAATAAATCTTTTTCTGTATCTTGAAGAAAACTTTGTTCCTATTTGTTGCCCAAAATATTAATTTTTCTCAATTCAACGCTGATTAATATTTACTTAAAAGAAATGTTGTATAAATCTTTCGTACTTACATTGCCAAATTGAAAAACAATATGGCGTAATTCTGATTGATATCTATTGTTTACATACAGTGACGTACAGTCGGTCGAAAAAATAGTCGAGCACCGTGACCCTTTCAAAAATGATTGAAAATGGAAAACGACCTTTTTGGAAAGGGGGTGAGAATCGTGTCCCTTGGGGTGTGTTGATTGAAAATTTTTTCCTCTGAAAAAAATATGGGGCGCGAGAACAAAAAATTGTTTCATCCTGGATGAGGGGACAAATGAAATGGAGACTTGTCCCGCTGGGCAACGACCCATGTCATGGAGGTAGGTCAGGAGGACAATGAGACTAGTCAAGCTGGGGGAAAGCAGCGACCTATAAAGTGTAGGCATTACAACGTTGGTATGTCGAGAAAAGACAGAGAATCATTCCAATAGGGGTGTTGTTGGAACATTGGAGGCAAACCATCTCACGACGTTGCCCTCTTGGCGTGGGCCCTCGTCTACGTGAGTGGACCCTCGTGTGACCAGGGTCCTGACAATTTAAGCGTCTCATTTTCGCATCAATCGACCCTTGCACCCGTATAGTATTGCGTTTCTCAGTACCCTCTTTCCAGGGGGAATAGAAAAATGACTGTGGGAAATAAAAATGTTGGGCTGCCAAGCGTGTACGGGACCCATGGTATAATGTCCGATCCGGGCTGGAAATGTTTAAATTGTGTGATTCCCTTGTATCCGCGCTACGAGAAACGAGGAACCTCTGCATTTGAATCTATACGATAATAAAATAGTGTATGTCGAGGAGGGAGCCGAGGAAAGAGATTTGATTCAAAGGGAAAAAGACGTGTTGAAAAAGGAACTTGACGAGTTGAAAACAAAAGAATATGAATGGAAAATGAAAGAATATGAATGGAAAACAAAAGAATATGAATGGAAAACAAAAGAATATGAGTTGAACGCTAAAGAATATGAGTTGAACGCTAAAGTACAAAACATGTCAGTTGAAAATAAAATATTGAAAAATTTGTTGCAAGGAAAAAGAGTGGATAGAATCTCTTTCAATACATGGCGTTGGAAAAACAATAGTGTAAAAAGTTGGTTCGACCTCGTTCAACCATCTCTCAACTTTCAAGTTTACTAGCAAACCTTTGAAACTAAATCATGTAAGCTTCTCTAAAAAAAAAAAAAAAAAAAAAAAAAAAAAAAAAAAAAAAATTTTTTTTTTTTTTTTTTTTTTTTTTTTTTTTTTTTAGAGAGGTAGAATGTTTTAAACTTTTTGAGCTCTGCCAAGAGTTTGGTTGTCAAGCTCCTAAAAGATATTTCAAACTTGCCTCACATTCTTTTTTTGGCTTTTGCGATATTTTATTTTATTAGCCTTCCATTGTGAATCTTACACAATGTTCCAGGGACAGTCTCAAAAAATGTGTCAACCTTCCATTGTGAATCTTACACACAATGTTCCAGCCACAGTCTGAATCAATGTGTCAGAGTTTTTTTTTCTTGTCGTTTCCAAACCCCCCCAATGGAAGAATGATTCCTGGTCCCGAGCAGCTCCAGCAAACATTCTCCCATGGCTGTTCCAAACCCTCAATTTGTATACTATATGGAATGTCACCCTGATTTGCTTTTCATCTTTCACATTTTATTGGTCTTGCACAATGTTCCAACAATTGTGTCAGAGTTTTTTTCTTGTCGTTTCCAACCTTGACTCTGAGAGTAGCCCAAAAAAATGGGAGATGAATGACTGGTCCCGAGCTATGCTCCTTTCCAGTCATCCATCTCCCATTTTTCTGGGGAATCCCCCTCCTCTACGAGGCTGCTCGTATGGGGTTGGGCGCCCTGCAGAGAGGACAGGTATTCCTCACCTCCAGGTGTTGCAGTAAACACCGCATGTGAAATACATGGCCACAATGCGTCTTTTCTGGCCAATGCATCGGACTCAGACAGATGGAACACGTCTCGGGTATTTGGAAGACGCTTTCGGGCCATTTGAGTGCAAAACAGCCATCCAAGACGGCTTGAGCCAAGAGAATCCAAGGGGCCAACGGTTGAGGTCCATGTCGCCTCCAGGCCTTGTACGCCAATCGATACAATTTGGGAAGGGCCAAGACCGTCCACAGAGCTTGCAGAAAGGCCCCCTTGCCTTGGGCCGCCTGCTGTTCGAGGTAATCACTGTAAAGTTCGGAAGGTTCAGAAGAGGTGAGACATTCAAAGGTGGGCAGGTCGTCGATGGGCTCGGGATGGGGCAACACTTTTCGTAAAAGGTCTCCCAGGTCCACGGGGGAAAGAGCAATGACGTCGGACGGAGTGAGAGTCTGTAACTGGGCTCGAAACTGCATCATAAAAGTAATGTACTCGGCCAAATGGGCCTCGTGGTATTCGGCCAGGTAGATTTGAAAGGCTTTGTCAGACTCCATTGTCTCGTATGAGGCAAAAAGGCGTCCGAATCGTGCTTTTGAGAGAAGAGCGACGCGCAGAAAGTGCTTTTGGATTGGCTAGACAGGAGGAAGATCCTGTGAGGGTCATGTCCGTTCTTTCAAAATGGATGGCATCATCTCCGGTCCCGCCGGAAGCCCTTTCAAGGTGGCAGAAAGAGTAGGATCCACGGGGCCCTGTCTCCAACATTGACAGTGAGCTCGTGTCAAACATTCGAGCGAGTGTAAAGACCCGTCCCGTACGACGACATGATTGAAGCGTTTCACGATAAAATAGTGTTCGGGGGCGTCAAAGACATTAAAACAATGGCAAGTGTCGGGTCCTTCCGTGCAGGCATCTGCACTATAGACACAATCGGAAAGATGGAATCCATGCTCGCTCAAGACCACCTGGACGGGAATGGGAAAGTGGGTCGCGAGTTGTTGAAATTTCACAATACCCGCTAAACGTTGCAAGCGTCGTCTATAAGACGACCAGCGTGAGACGTTGTCTCGCAAACCTGGGAGAAATTTTTTTTCCAATTCACCCAGGAGAGAATCGAACGAGGTCATCATGAAGAGAATAAGAAATGTTGACAACAGATTAAACCAAATGAAAGCTCGAGTGAAAGGCTCAACCTTTTTTAAACACTCTCCAATCTTTCTAAAAAAAAAAAAAAAAAAAAAAAAAATTTTTTTTTTTTTTTTTTTTTTTTTTTTTTTTTTTTTTTTTAGAGAGATTGGTTGTAAACTTTATTTGCATCTGATAAATGTTTTAAATGTTATGTACGTGTGAAAGATGTTTTAAACTTTATTTTTGCTTCTGAAAGTTGTTTTAAACTTTATTTTTGCTTCTGAAAGATATTTCAAATGTTATGTGCGTCTGACAAATATTTCAAACTTTCCTTCTGAAAGATATTTCAAACTTTGTTTGCGAGATTTTTCAAATTTTATGTGCTTCTGACAAATCTTTTAAACTTTATTCGCTTCCGACAGAGGGTTTGGGAAACCCACTCTGGATCTCGTCATACATCCTTTGCCAACGTTTACTATTTTCGTCCGTCCAATGCATGGCCCGGGGTAAATAGTGTTGTCCAATCTCTAAAATTTCTTTCAATCGTGCTTCGGTGGGTTCACCGCGCATCACTCGTTCTTGAAACACCATCGATTTCAATAAAACGTGAATCACACAATCATGAGGGGACTCTTTTCCCCGAGAACACACTAAACAATCTTGTTCACAATAACATGCATCCGAAACAGCAGACATGGTCGGACACGATCGATTGAAAAGAAACAAAATTTCAAAGCACACTACACTAGACGAGTAAATGAAATGAGGGGGTGGTAGAAGGCTTTTAAACTTGAAAAGAACACAGAGTCCACGCAGCACAAGAAGAGAAAAACTCTAGCTAGACGAGAAATTAATTTATCCTTATAAAAAAAAAAAAAAAAAAAAAAAAAAAAATTTTTTTTTTTTTTTTTTTTTTTTTTTTTTTTTTTTTAGAGAGAGAATGTTTAAAAGCAAACACTTGACAGATTACATTTCAGAGCACAAAAATTTGCAGCTTCTCTTTTTCAACATGACCGACCCGGACAATGTGTTGAGCCTGTTATCCGACCCTGGTTCCCCTTTGCCCTCCATGGGTTCTCCTTCACACCCAGAGTCTTCTCATGAGCCCCCAAAACTAAACTCTCCCCAAGACCCTCGACGACGTCGTTTCTCTTCGTCTCGACGACGCCCTCCTTATGCTTATCGATTTCCCCAGCACCACGCTCAAGTCTTTTTCCATACGCACGGTCTGGCCGTGTTGTGTCTCCGAGACCATGGTTTCACGCTCACCAACGGGGTCGTCTCGTATGCTTCGGATCGCGTCGAGGCGCATAAAGTGTTCAACTCTTTACATTATCTCAATGTCGGCACCCTCTGTGTGACCGATTCTCGTTCCAAGCAAGATTTTAAAGACATTCAAGCAAAATGGAGCGCTTTCAGTCCTTTCAAACGCATCCCCGTCATGCTCTTGAAATCCCATGCACGAGGCGAATGTCCCTTTTGCCACCAGACGCAATGTCATCGTTGGATTGCCGTGCAAGGCATGTGTTCCATACTCCACCAACCTCTCAACCCCATTTTTCACTCGCATCCGGCCTAACACGTCTATAAAAGGAGGACGCGGGTCGACGCTTCTCGTCAGTTTGCAGCATGGATGCCTTCCCAGAGCACCTCTCCTCCACCGTGGTGCCCGTGACGCTGCCCGAGAAACCCGATGCGTTGGAATATGCCGCTCAACAAGGCCAGGTGCGAGCGGGCATCCTCTACCAGGAGCCTCACGCCAAACGCGTGTTTACCTTATTTCGCCAAGATCCGTGGTACCACCAAAAGACGTTGATGGACAATTTCAAGCGGGCCGTGCTGGAAGCCAAGCACGTCAACGAATTTCGACCCAACGCGATCCTGTGGGAAAAAGTGTCCAAAAGCCTCTTGAAAAATCCAGATCGTTTGCTCAAAAATACCGACAAGAGGATGGTGTACATTTATGGCAACCTGTTTTTTGTGAAAAAAGACTTTACCTTTGGGTTGAGAACGGTGCACCCCGGACAAGTGCATTTCATTCAAACGACGCACGTGCCCCTGCTGCTCTACGAACTGCCCCCTTCCAGTCTCCAGTGTCGAGCCCGACCCAACGTGAACGAGAAGAGTTTCGAGCCCTACGACCAAATGCTCTACCATCGGACCATCTTGGAGCCACACACGGCCTATCCGATCCCGGCGGGAACCCACTATTTGCTGTTGACGGTTCAAAAAACCGTTTTGGGTCTGGACCTGATCCCCGAATCCCTGCTCCCTCAGCTCCTTCAGAAGGGATTTCACCTGGGAGATTTTCGAAAAAAAAAAACGTTGGATCAAACCGCCTACAAGCTACCGCCTCCGACCCCAGTGCTTGGACTGAAGCGATCGGGGGAGGAGACGCGCCCCTCCAAGAAACGAGGATGCATCCAGAGACTTGTGCAGATTCCACAACCTGAGCTACTCTATCCTCAACCTGTGCAGATTCCACAACCTGAGCTACTCTATCCTCAACCTGTGCAGATTCCAGAACCTCAGCTCCTCTCTCTGCCACCTGAGCCGATTCCAGAACCTGAGCCGATTCCAGAACCTGAGCTCCTCTCTCCGCCACCTGTGCAGATTCCAGAACTTGAGCTCATCTCTCCGCCACCTGTGCAGATTCCAGAACCTGAGCTCATCTCTCCAGAGCCCGAAGCTGCTTGGCTCGACCAACTCCTAACGTCCTTTTCTGGACCCGAACCCTCGGTGCTCCACCTGGTACCCTCGTTCTTTGATGAAAACAATGAACTCATCACCTTCCTGGAGACTTTTGAACACGATATGGCGATGGAGCCCCTGGACTTGTCAATGCCCAAACTCTCCCCTTGTATCCGACCTTCTGTTGGATTTAAAGCCATGCAACCTCTGAATCTATCTTGTAGAGTATGATCAATAAAAAAATGATTATTTTTTAAAAAACGTCTCCTTCTTTGTGTCCAAACATTTTATTGGACCCGTTGCAAACAAAAAGTATAATTGTTTTAAAAACAAGTCTCCTTCTTTGTGTCTGAATGATACAACCTTTATTGGACCCGTGTCCAACAAAAAGTATAATTTTTTTAAAAAAGCAAGTCTCTTTGTGTCAGAATGATCCAACATTTATTGGACCAGTGTCGACACCGCACGACGATCGTGTTTGTAATTTGGGTCGCTGGCCCGATCGAGTCACGTATTACGAGCACGACTATCCCTTACACCATCCTCTTTGAACCCAATTTCGGGGTGCACGTGCCTCGGTCGTTTGGAAAGACCGTGGTCGTGTTTACCAGTCATTTGGATTTGACGTGGGATCCAGGCGTCCAGTTGAGATTCCTTTCAATGGGTCGTCCCCGTCTCGCCGAGTTTGGGAAGCCCATCAACCTCACAATAAGGAGGCCTATACGTTGAATCTCACAAACTGCACGCGCCTAGCGGAGGTGTACGTGAGACTATTAACGTGGTTGGATGATTGGGAAATGCATCGAGACGACCCCCTTCCTTGGCGCCTGGTCATGCCCCCAGCTTGGAAACGGGCGTTGGAACCTCACGTGGAACGCTCGCATCGCAAGGCCTTGGAATATGGGATGCCAGTTGACGTCACGCTCCTCGACCCTATATAAAGCCAGCCAGCAGAATCATTCTTTTTCAGAAGGATGTCTATCTATTTTGCTCATGCCAACTACTTTCTCCACCAGGGCAAGCCAGTGCCCATCGAGTTGTCTATTGCCACCCTTCCCAAGAATGGTAGTGATCCTCAAGTGCTCTGCATTACCGTCAACCATGACGGATTCGACTCCACTCCCCGAGACATGCGATACAATGCCTGCAAAAACGCTCGTCTGGTACGTCCCTTGCCCAAGAGTGTGCCTGTAGACTACCTACCCTATTGCGTGAGGGGCATGGTGGACCCAGGAGGTCTCATTGTCGTGAAAAGCTCCAAACAGCAAAAAATGTTTAAAGAGTTGGGACTCGTCAC
>BMAO01019648.1:0-148862 GCA_019973975.1 Trichonephila clavata | reverse complement strand
CTTCCTGAGGGCGATAGGGGGAGAGTTTTCGAAAGACGCGTGATACAAAAATGTTTCCATTGCAACCTGCCCGGACATATAAAGGCGGCATGCCCGAAATTAAATAGGAATAAAGCAACGGAGTCTCTCAATAATATTGAAGGAAATGGGAACTCGGATTTTCTTGGTTCATATGTAACAAAGGGCTCTGTGAATGGTCAAGAAATAGATATACTTAGGGATACGGGGGCAACAATAGATTTGGTGTGTGCTAAATACATTAATTCTTCTTCCTTCTCCGGTGAAAAGGTCTGGTTAAACAACCGTTAAGCTCAGAATTGGTTTGCTTACCCTTGGCGGTCGTGGAAATTTCCGGAAACTTCGGAATGGTGAAAACTAAAGCAGCAGTTTGTGGTAATCATTTGAATCAACATGGTCGTATTTGCTCGGAAACAAAACGGCCGAATTAATAAAAGAAAATTTAGGCTATGATTTTCTTTCAGTTGAGGTAGTCAATGCTGTTCAGACAAGGTCTCAAACCATAGCGGCTAGGAGAGAAATAGAGTTAAATAGCTGTAGCGATAGGAAAGGGGAAGATGAGGCTATAATTGTTTCTCCGGAGGCAGAGGATCAAATTTTAATCCCTGAAATGCAGGAATATGTTCCGGAGTTAGAGCTGCTAAAAGTTACTCGAGATGAGTTAATTGAAGCTCAAAAAAATAGCGAGGATATTAAATCATTGTACGAACAGGCAGTCAGTCAGGTGCAGGCAATAAATAAGGCTTATTCTCTAGAAAACGGGTTACTCGTCAAAAAACGCGAGGATAAGTTAGGTAATGTGGCTAGATTAATAGTAGTGCCAGAAAGGTTCCGTGAGCAAATTAAATTATTGTGTCATGAAGGAACCTCTGCACATCTGGGGGTTACGAAAACTAAAGACAAGTTAAACCGATATTTTTATTGGCCGAATTGTTATAAGGATATAGAAGCGTACGTAAAAACTTGCGATCAGTGTCGGGGAAGCCAAATGAGAAAAAGAAAGCTCCACTAAAATTGGTCCCGGTTATTCAGGAGGTCTTTACTAAGCTAAATATTGATGCATGTGGGCCTCTCCCAATCACATCTAATGGGAATCGATATCTCATCACGGCCATATGCATGTCATCAAAATTCCCTGAAGCTATTCCGGTGGCTGATATCAGTTCGGTTAGTGTTACAGATGCTCTCTTAAATATCTTTAGTCGTATGGGGTTTCCACGGGAAATACAATGTGACCAGGGTACTTCCTTTACTAGTGCTCTGACTACCGAGTTTTTTGAAAGATTCGGAATACTTGTCCGGCATAGTTCTGTGTATCATCCTCAGAGTAACCCTATTGAGCGATTTCATCGAACATTGAAACGACTCTTGCGAGTCTTATGTTTAGAGGCAGGCTCCGAATGGGACAAACATCTTCCGTCTATTCTTTAGCGTTGCGAACTGTGACTCACGAGAGTACAGGGTATACACCATCAGAGTTGGTGTATGGGAAAAATTTGCGGACTCCAGAAACATTAGTAATGGAACATTGGATGGAACCGGAAGAAGAAAATGATCTCGTCACTGAATATGTGTTTAAGTTAATTAATAGATTAAAAAGGTGTCAGGAGGTAGCTATAGATAAAATGGAAGAGATGCAAATTAAGAGGAAAACTTGGTATGATAAAAATGCAGTAAAACGCGAATTTAAGGATGGAGATTTAGTACTTGTTTTGGCTACATCTCGAGCGAATAAATTAGCAGTACAGTGGATAGGCCCTGGGACGGTTTTAAATAAAATTTCCGAAACGAACTATTTGATAGAAATTCCCGGCAGACGAGAAACCTCTCAAATCTATCACATAAATATGCTAAAACCGTATTATAAAAGGCCGGAACATGTTAATTTAATAATTACCGATGAAGCACACCAATCTCTCGCAGATCAGGATTTAGAAATCCCATACTTAGAAAACAATTCCATTATTTATGATTTCGAGGATGTCATCCAGGCTAGCGAGTTAAACAAATGTCTTCAAGACACACAAGTTAATCAGCTGCGCGAATTACTAAATAAACATTCTAAATGTTTCTCAAATGATCCCGGTTTAACTAATCTGGTTGTACACGAGATCCAGTTGATTAATGATAAGCCAATTAGAACGAAGCCGTACCGAATGTCGCACCGACAAAATGAAATTTTAAAAAACGAAATTAATCGAATGTTAAAATTAGGAATCATTGAGGTAGGAGAATCGGATTATATGTCCCCTATGATTTTAGTTGAGGTACCTGGCAAGGATCCTCGACCTTGTGTCGATTATCGGAAATTAAACGGAATTATTAGAACGGAGTACTTTCCTCTACCCAACATCGAAGAACGCGTAGAACAGGTCTCCTCCGCTAAATTTATTACCATTTTAGATTTATCTAAAGGATATTGGCAAATTCCTCTGAGTAAAACTGCACAACGATACGCAGCTTTTTGTACTAGTTTTGGTACTTACAGACCCCTAAGAATGAGTTTCGGATTAAAGAATGTCCCATATTTTTTTAGTAAACTCATGCAGGATTACTAAACGGTCTAGAGCATTTCGTTGTTCCTTATCTAGACGATATCGCTATCTTTTCGGATACGTGGGAGTCACATCTTAAACATGTGGAAATAGTACTGCAAAGAATCAGGAGATCCCAATTAACAATAAAACCCTCGAAATGTAAGTTTGCACAACAGAATGTCAAATTCTTAGGTCATGTGGTGGGTCAGGGGTTCCGCACTCCTTCCGAGGTCAAAGTTCAGTCTGCTCTTGAGTTCCCTACCCTCGTACAAAAACACATATACGAGCGTTCCTTGGTTTAGCGGGGTACTACAGTAGATATATAAATCAGTTCTCCGTAATAGCCGCACCGTTGACAGACGCGTTGAAGGGGAAGGCAAGACGCGGGGAGGTTAATTGGACAACCGACTGTGAAAATGCATTCCGAGATTTAAAAAAGAAGCTAACTGATAAGCCCGTCTTGTACTCGCCAAATTTTGAACGGGAGTTTATCGTTCAAACCGACGCCTCTGATTATGGAATGGGGGTGGTGTTAACTCAATTAAATGACCAAGGAGAGGAGCACCCAATCCTTTATCTGAGTAAAAAATTTTCAGATGTTGAGAAACGATATTGTACGACCGAGAAGGAATGTGCTAGTATTGTGTTCGCAATTAAAAGGTTACATTATTATTTAGATGGAAATTCATTTTTAGTTATGACCGACCACAACCCTTTAGTATGGTTAAATAAAAACGTTAGTTCTAACCCTAGATTAATGCGATGGGCTTTGGCATTGCAACCATATAATTTTAGAATTGTACATCGATCGGGTAAAAGTCATAAAAATGCAGATAGTCTCAGCAGATCAGCGATCGATGATTAGGAATTGATAGTCATGTTTGGTTGTCGTGATTATTAGTTGTGGAATATTGTTAAATGTAAATAGTTAATAATGGTGTCAATCATGTGTATTTGCTAATGATTAGTAATTGTCGGTAAATAATGTTCTTACTAATACTGAAATTAATTTTGAATGGATATGTATGTTAAAAGGATCCACACATGGAATGTAATAATATTGAATTGCTTAATATGTGTTCTACCTTGGGTTTATTATGGATCTGTCTTATTATTCATTAGTATTACCCGTTAATGAGGATATTGGGAAGAATGTTTTATGTGTAAGATGGTACCTTAAGCATATTATAGCAACATGTTTTTTATTATGATTTTAATAAGTACTGTGTATGAGTGTTTAAAATTTTAATAATATGAATACTTCTTATATTGGTAATGATTATTCTTTCGTGATTAGCATTTGTGTAAGTTCCCTTGCAAGAACACTCACTCGCGGTAAGCATTTCGAATTTAATTGTAAGTTTATTGGATTTAATTACAACTCAGAAATATGACAGCACTTATTCAAAGGAATATTTTCCCTGTGTGTCCGACAACTCCAAAGGTCAGTCACCTCGGTTACCATCATCGACCCTGAACTTTTCTTTACGAAAAGTCTGAAAGAGGAGAGGAAAAGCTGTAACGTATGCGCCCCCTTGAGACATCTGGGACTTGCT
Organism: Trichonephila clavata; assembly: GCA_019973975.1. Lineage (NCBI taxonomy): Eukaryota > Metazoa > Arthropoda > Arachnida > Araneae > Nephilidae > Trichonephila > Trichonephila clavata. Next base: position 144,751 of record BMAO01019648.1, on the reverse strand, counting down.
TCCCACGGCCGGGTCAGTTTAGAAGAATGATGACCACACGTGCAAAACCACCTGCAGTCGCTAATATACTGCGACGGACGTGTCTTAATGAGCCCCTGCAACCTTTGACCCGAGGGAAACATTTCGCCTCCACCGGATGGGGGGTGAAAGGGGACGCGCAGACGTCGGTGAACCGCAGAGAAGGGAGAAGAGCGCGGAAGCTTCGCCTGGAACGGACACCATCAAGATCCCTCCCTCACAAAATTATTTTGGACTTTAAAATCATCCCATAGTGAAACTAGTATATTAATGTAAATAATAGCTGTGATAATTAAAATAAATTATATTTCAAACACGCTACCATATTATTTAATCAAACGTCACAAGGAGTTTCAGCACATTTGCCAAACTCCAAAATAAAAAAGAAAAGGCTGGACACATAGTTGACAGAGAAGATATTTAGAGGTAAACCTGATACGAAATGTTGAAAATTTGTTATTGAATCCCCAGATTCATCCCTCCCACTAAAAGCATTTGTTTGTTGTTCAGTTAATTTATGTAACAATTATTTTATGCATTCATTAAGTTTTGATTTAATTAATTAACATGTGTTTCTTAAGCTTTAAACACTGTACTTCACTACAGTTAGAAATTTAAGTCTTTTAAAGTAAGTAGCTCTAAACCAGCTGTCAAAATCACATTGAATTTGACGTATTTCCAAAAATTCAATATTAGGTAAGCAGGGGTCTATCCAAAACTGAAAAACCTGGCAAGGGGTCTATGAGGCAAAAAAGTTTGGGAACCACTGCCCTAAACATTGTTTAATTTGAAAGAAATCAGGAACTTTATTTCATAAAGACACATTGAAAGACGAACGCGGATCTTGTTTTGAATATCATAGATTGCTACTTTTCCCTCCCTCCAACCTCACCTTAAATGTCCATTAACAACATCTGCCTCGGTATTCTATGGCGGCATTTTGCGAAAGAACCCCATCACTTTGAACCATTCACGATCAATCGCACTGAAGCTGGCACTTGATTCGTCAATTCTCCACACGCACTATAATATACATAGATCAGGAGATCTTGAAATTTTCAGGGTATCAACCCCATTTTTTGTACAAAAATTTTATTCGAACCCGTACGCATTGCGTAAATACACATGTTTGGGTATTTCTATATGTGTTTTATTCGTATGTTTGCAGTAATAAACACATGTACTAAGTTTTTATTTTGAATATAACGATACAGAAATTTTAAGTAATAAAATTTTAAAAAAACATTATATAACGTAATGACATGGTAAATTAAACCAAAATCTGTTCATTAAATATAGTCATCTGAGTTCACTTCTGAGAGCATCATCTTTTACTAACAACGGCATATGCAACGTCGTAAAAATTTTTGAGTTAAGGAAGTTCAACGTAAATTCCAATTTGTATAGAAAGATTGACATTTTGAAACCGACGAGGCTAGCAAAACCCGTGGTTACGGTTAAATTAAAACGCGGGTGTATGCGTTACTAAAACACTCGAACCTAACCACATGCTGGGCCTTTGACGGAATAATAGCAGTAAGTGGAAAACAAAGTAATGGTTTTACTATAATTTACAAGTCAAAAAGTTATTCGTAGTGTGTATTTTCTTATCTTGATTACTTTTCAGATACTATATGTTAAACTGTTTGTTAAAAGCAAATAAGTTATTTTATGCAAAAAGATATATGAAAATTCCTGAAACTTTTTCTGACTCCAGATGCAAGTCACGTGACCCCTAGTTTAAGAAACACTGATTAACAGTTAGTTGTTCCTTTTCTTATCTCTAGACTCTTTAGGGACGAAATTCGCAACACAGAACAAAATTACTCCTTTAATTTTGTTTTTAATAAAAGTTACATCCTTATGATGAATACTTAAAATGTGTGAGTGTAGACGAAGTACAATATTATTTATAAGTTTTTTATATTTCATGCTTTACTTCAGAAAAATAATTTTTTTTTTGTAGTTCCTCTACTTTTCTAATTTTCGTTTATAAACTATTCCCCTTTTTTTCGGCACTGAAATGAGATACTCAATTTCATGGAAATAATAAACTAAAAAATCCTCAGATTCAACATTTCTTTTTTTCCGAAATATTTATTTTTCGTTTCCAAACTATTCCCCTTTTTTTTCGGCACTGAAATGAGATACTCAATTAATTTCATGGAAATAATAAACTAAAAAAATCACCAAATTTAACATTTCTTTGCTTTCGAAATATTTATAAGTTGTATGCAAAGCAAACTTTCTACTTCGCTGCTTTGAATTGGAAGGATTCGTGTCCAAGTTTCGAAAATTCTTTAATTTCAGGCACGTGCATTTTTATAGCGGATTTCAATAGTATATTTAACCGAAATGGATTTCACTCAGTATTTTAATAAAAAGGGGAAGGTCTGCTCTGTTTCTATTGAATTTTCGATGTTTCGCATCCTACACTGCACGAGTATATTCGATAGCTTTTTCCTTGATTGTTAGTAAAAAACTACTGTCCACGAAGAATAAATAACATGCATCCTAATCAGTCATAGGGATTTATCTGATGTGAAAAAGGAGGTGAACGTATTGTAACAGAAAGGGAGACAAAAGTCCTCTTTTTTTTGACGTCACGCAACGACAGAGAAAGTTCTTCCACCCGCTTTGGTTCAATAAAACAAATGAATAAGGTGATAACCACAGGATATTGTGTCGGGAACAAATGAACACTTGTAAGAAATCTCGCGAGTCGGAGCAGAATCCTCGAAAGCTTGAGGAGAATAAAAAAGACGAATCCACATTTCAAGAGAACTATCGAGTGTTCATTCAACACAGATCTATATACAATATCAAACACTGAATAGGAACAACAATAAAGTTTCGATAGATAGAAGTGGAACTAAATCCTCTTTTAATAATCTTTGTCAAAACACCCAGTTATATATACTGAATAAAAAAAAAATAAACGAGCCTTACAGTAGTCGCATATGATGTGCAACATGTAGCATGTTATCGCGGTAAATACTTAATGGTAATTTAAATCTTGAAAAAATGAATCGAGTAGGATTGGAAATAATTTTTTATCGAATAATTATGTTTACAGAAAATTTTATTTCATTAACACAAGGTGTAATGCAGTTTTTTTTTATCAAAAATAACTTTCACAAAATGGTGAAAATTTAATTAGCTTGGTATATGTTTAAATATTAGAAATATTAGAGAAAATCAAAATTACACGTGTAATTAATTAGTTTTTTTTATCGAGAAAACTTTTTTAATCACAATTAAGAATTTTACATTGAAGGCGGCAGGAATAAACAAAGTATGAAAAAGATGTGCACTAAAACATTTATTCGAATAATTCCATATTATTCGTATTCTTTTAAGAATGATGAACTTTGTCAGACGTTTAACAGTAAATATAAGTATTAATAAAGTTTAAAAATATAAATATAACCTCAGATTTCATGCACAACGAGCCTTGAGCCAGTTGAGCGTAAGAATCGCAAGTTTATAGCGGAGTAAGTCTAATAAGACATGATGGTAATTGAGAAGTGGATTTAGATTTAAGAAAACGAAACCGAGTCTTTGAATTCGAATCTTTTAAAATGCGAAATTTAACAATATAATATATATAGCTGGTGGCTAGATGGCTACTAGAGTTGTACCCCGATGCGAGGGTTTGCGAAGAGACACCACCAAGCGCGTTCATTGGTCAAATCAAATAGCACGCGCTTCCCCGACTTCCTGTTACACATTTCCGTCCCTTTTCACGAAATCACTCCTACAAATATCCAGCAACCGAGAGGAAAGATGTTACACATCAAAAATTTAATCCGAAAGTATTTTGCGAGACTTGAAATATTTTTCAAACGTTTTTAAAAAAAACTTAGGAAATGAAAATTGGATAAAAAGTTTTAAGAAATGTGCTAATCTTTTTAAAAGTTGCAATAATTTAATAGCACTACATAGAGTGACTCATGAATAGTACAAAATTATATATTGCTGACCATTAAAATTACAAAACGTCTCAAACCCGGTTAAGGATCCAATCGAACTGGGCCTGGATGACACCAATGGGCGAATAATTTTTCGCTGCCACAAGTCCATGTAACATTTCAGAAATCTTCTTTCAGCAACCCATGACTAGATGTTTTAGTGGGTGAGGGAGTTGAAGAAAAGCCTCTGCGTCGATACGACGGGCAACATGCACTATTGTGCACCTCAGAGATTGGGCATAGCCACCGGCCCTAAGATCTCAGAAATGGAACGATAGCTGTTCATATTACCAACCATGCTAAAATGTTCACGTTAGTATGGGCAAACGTTGAGTATAATTACACCCAGGGCCGTTTTAAACCCTCCCGGTTCCATAGGCACTTCAAATTGTTACCCCCCCCCCTATTTCCAAAGCATCCCCCTCCTTCAGTTCTCACTTTGCCAGGTTTGGTTCGGGACGGATCTAGGTTCTTACTCTTTTTCACTTCTTTGTTTTTGCTCTTTGGAGAGTCTTTCCACCACCTATGGACCCGCCGTCTCACAGCCGGGCAACCGGAAGCCGTAAGGAAAGGATAGTGGCATGGTTTTACCACTCTTGTTCATTTCTTACCATACAACATCCCGAACCACCCACCCACCCTTTAGTAAATTAGTATAGTTAATTAATGGAATCGTTTACGATTGCAGTATAGAGCATACATTATGTATGAGCTATTTTCAAATTGTTAATTATCATCTTTTTCATCGCTTACCGCTTTACTATCTTCGTAACGGTGGTATATTTGCTGTAATTTTAGTTTTTTCTCTATTCTCGCTCTCCAATTTTTGCCGCCCCCCAATCTTATCAATCCCAATCCCCCAATCTGTCATTTTGAAGCACAGTCAAATAATGAGCAAAACACCTGAGCAGATAGCCCTCTCTCCGAACTACCACACCACGCCAATGCAAGATTTTTGAAGCTCGGCATATTTGGCATCAGGCTCCTTTACACGGTGAATCTTTGTGGCATTAGGACATGTTGAAGATTGAGTGAGTGAGTGTTGGGGTTTATGATCTAAGATCCAGCTTTGACTATACTGCGCCAAGCATTTGTTAAAAATTTAAGAGATTAAAAATATGCAAATGTAAAAACATATGCGTATATATTGTTATATATATGCATATATATGAAAGTTCTGACAAAAACATTATTCAAAATTTATAGGTAAAACAATTCAGATAAAAGTCCAATTTTAGACATAAAAGCAAATAGATTTGGGTGAAGGGAGTGCGTGTTCACGAATGAAGTCACACACATGGGCATTTCCATGGATCGAGTATTACACAAATCCCCTTTGGAGTGAGTGAGATACATTAACGTTCTAGGAAATTACATCTTTATGTATGAAAATGACAGCTGGGAAGCAAAGACTCTTTTGATGCACTGCTTTGAGATAAAAAAAATAATTTAAGATAATTTATAACATAATCTTTACAAGGGCTAAATTTCGAAATCGAGAGATTGGGAGTATGTTAATGTCTGCGTTGTACCATAAAACAAAACGAGGGCTATTGACTCGTGGTTTTGAGCCTCGGTCAGTGACGAGGACGACACCTGAGCAGGTACTCCAAGCTATCACACCACAACAACGAGAGGACTTAGAGCTTCGACAGATTTAACGTGCATACGCTCCCTAATCTTCAGTGTACTAGGATTCAAAGCGAGGTAAAATCGTTAAAAATTATTCAATATTGCAAACAAAACCAAAGCAGAATTATAAGAGCACGCATAACGAAAAAAAATTGTATCAAACTGTATTATATATAAATACAAGCTGACCCGGCACAAACGTTGTTTTGCCATATAAATTATTTCTAGTGAATAGTTTGGTAGTCAAATAAAAAAAAAAACTAACTCATTTTAAGTGTGTGAGGATGTGGTATATGACTGAAAGAGGAATGGAAAGCTGTGAACCGATGACGGCCTATAAAAGTAACAAAACACCAAACATTCCTTTTTTGAATTTTTTGTACTTTTATTATTTTAACTAATAAATTTCAAATTACATCTCTATCACAAATTATGACAATTAAAGTGTACGATATGTTTAGTGAGTCTATCTTTAGCCAACAAAAACAAACAATGGTTTGGAACATGCCACGTATCCGTGGTCCGTGTGAAAAACACAGTGTGTCCAAATCTAAGCCATAACCAGACTTCGTTTGGCCTTGTGACTTATTGATTGTCATTGCGAATGCCAACCTAATTAGGAATTGAATCCCTTTGAATTCAATTGGCACATCTGTAGGAATAATAGCGAATCGTCGTAGTAATGCACATTTTATTCTCAGAACTTGCCATTCAAAATGCTGGCTGCGACAACATTTTCAATCAATTTTTTCATGACTAATCACGTGCCATTGCACAGCCGTGATGGGTTCAAATTATGAAGCAAAATAACCGTAGATCCAACCTTAAATGGTGCGATGGCATGCATGGCAAATCCAATGGGCTCAGAAACTCTGCTGGATAATTTACACAGCTTCGTTAGTATCGCAAACTGCATCGATAGATTTGTATGACATCAAGTCCCCAGGCACAGTGGCGTAACGGAAAATAATTGCCCCCCCCCCCCACGCAAGGTCAGGTCTTGGGCCCGAAGCCGGATCTTTAGAAATGTATACTTGCTAGAAAAGTCTGCTTCACCTAGTACTGCTTACATAAACGACGAAAAAAGTTTTAAAAACCAGAATTTTAAAATTATATTTTATTTAGTTCATTCCAAGTATTGAGAATAAAACAAAAGTGAACTCTGTTTGCTTTCATAGCTTTGAAAGTAAGGACAGGTTTGTAGCGGTACCAACAAAAATCAAGTAGAAAAAGTCTGCGTTAACTGGTTTAATAGTAACTATAAAAATTACTTAAAAAGGATAATGAGCTATTTAACAGCTGGTTGGATAACCCCGTGTGTTGAAAACTTCCTGAAGTCGTTTCGGCATTGAATTATCAAATTTAGTGGTTTCTTCAGGGCTTATCTTCTCTCATTTAATCCATTAGAACATTCTTTTCTGGCAAGTGTGCGTGTATATATATATATGTATATACAAAGGACTGCCAAACCACAACATAATGTACCTTTATACATCACGTAAAAATATTTATCATTAAACTTTTTCTGAATGCAAAATCAACCGGAGTCTGAGTAAACGAAGTAAATAATGTATAACATTAGAGAGTATTTATAATATTTATTAAAACTGGAAATCTCTAACGATAGATAACCTGGGAACTTGAATAAAAACGAACACCAAGAAAGACAGGAACACTGTAAATTAATTTTAGATTTAAAATTCTTACGAAAGAAAAAAGATATCACTTACCTGATTCTTCATTTTTGAATCATGGGATAAACTTGACCTTAAGTTCGATTACATTCTAGCGTATAAATACTGCAACTTTTAATAAGGAGAGTTCGTTGTATGAAGCAAAAATAGAATTCATGAAAATGAAATAAAAAACTTATACATTCCATTATGCTTTCTTCTCATTATGCTTCATTTGATTGGAATACTCATAAATCTATCATCAAATGCTCTCTATGCTTTTCCAAGGATCGTAATACTATTTTACTTGAAAAAAGCATAACAGATGTACGTTTCTAAATGAAATTGAAACACATGGGGGGGGGGACTAAAGACTCCAATAATTTTCTCCGCTGCTTCTTAAAAAGTAAATCATGTCTTTTTTCCCCCTCCCTACTGCTAATGTAATGTATTCAGTAATAATAACAGTGTTGAAATTTTTGTATCTTCCTAGCATTTTATCCGATTCTTCGTTTGAGTGTTTTATTTGTTAGTAATTAAGGTTTAAAAAGAAAACCCACTAAAGAAAAAGTATCTCTCGTTGCCTGGATTAAAGATATGTAATGAGCGTATGAAAGTTTTGATGATGAATGACGTTTGATCGCTGATTGGAAAATCGCTTAAAAAATCGATTTCGAAAAATGTGAAGCAAACTTTGAGAAAATCTACGTTCATGGCGTCAGTCAGGCTTTGGGATCCCCGCAGTGCGGGGGTGCACGTAACGCCACTGCCCAGGCAACAACTGTTTCTACTGAATATACGTAAAAAATTCCAAAAGAATCGGTTTAGCCGTTTTATTTATCTCATGTTACTTATTTGAAATAATGATAACAAAGTAAAAAAGATTAAGTTTTTCGAAAATATTTTAGATATTTTTGTTTTATAAACCGTGCAATTTGAATTAAATATATGTATAAAAAATGGGAAAAAAACTTTTCACTCGCTAAATTTGGTGATTTTTAAATTGCTATAGACACCTATTTTGCTATTGTAACCCATGAGCAGGGTGATTTGGACGGTGGAACAGAGAAAAGTCACACATCTGGCGCGAAACCGGTTTTCGACGCCAAGCGAAATAAACGGCAAGATAAGCAACACACAGGGGGAAAACAATTACGCGTTTTAAGGTTTTTAATTAATATCTTTTCAACTAATTGCAACATCGGAATGAAAAATAGTTTACATCCTATTCTCAGACCTACTGAATATGCGCACAAAATTTCATAAGAATCGGTCCAGTCGTTTCGGAGGAGTTTGGTTACAAACACTGTGACAGGAGAATTTTATATATTAGATTAGGAAAAAATTTGACTGTAAATGAATGGGTTGGTTGATGAAATTTGGTAAAGATATTATTTAATACGTTGTTTACAATTCAAATGGATTTGTTCAAAAGATGCAATTGTAACTACTTTCAATATTTTATCTATAACTATCAGAACGGAGATCACACGGAACGGAAGTGCGAACGAGAAAATTCTGAACTGCAATGATGCAAAATTATTACTTGAATATCGGATGAAATATATGGAGCCATCCATATTCATTAACAACGTCTGTTCCGATAACCGGAAATATCATCCAATTAACTCTACATGGCATCATTTTCGCCTCTACCCTACTCATCTCCCCAGAGGATGCGTCCATCTCACCACAGAGAGTCGCCGCCATTTCATCTCCTTTTCGAGTGACGTCAAATTACGAGGACTATCAAATAAGAGGGGGTCTCTGTCGGGGTCCTCCAGTAGTTAAGAGTCACCGCGTCTTTCAAAGACCACAAACAGTATTATCACAAAACAATGGATCACAACAACAGGAAAAAATGCGTATTAAAAGTACTTTAAAATAAATTTCAATAAAATAAGTAATAATAAAAAGTGGAGCAAACAAAGTCCTGTTTCATAACTAATCCTCTTGAGCTCGTTAAAGATGATTGCTTGAATCGACGAGTTCATTCACCCCGCCCAGTTGATATTTGAACGACGCTTCTTCTTTTCCTCGGAGCAACGCTTTCCCAGAATCCTACTTGTCACTTCGAAACAGAGATGCGTTTTGTCTCTGCATCAGATAAAGCTAGGTTTCCCCTTTATTTCTAAAGGGCACACTTTGAAACAACACAAAAACTACTGGCAACAGACCTCATCCTTTTGAACCACAGTGACAAAGACAACATTTGAGCAGGTATCCCGCTCTCCAAACTTCCATACCACGTCAACGTGGGAACAAGAGACTCGACAAAATTCCCGAGTAAAAGCCCCTTTTCAAGAGATTTCCCCCTGAAGGAAAGCGAAAACTATCTTTTTCTGTGTATAAATCGGTTTCTTATACTTCCGAGTCGCGTGAACTTTTCATCCTGTCTCTGTTGGCACGACAAAGCAAGCACCACATTACCTCATAGTTAATTTGCGAAGGAAAAAAAATCCCGGTGAAAGATTCTATGTATGGTGATGCAACTTTTCTCATCAAAAAAGTTTCCATTTAAGACAAAACTATTTTCGGAATATATAAATTTTGGTTCTTAGGGAAAAAAGGAAGGGGGAGAGGGGTAACGCGAAGGAGCCTTGTTAGTATCTATTTCGCAACAACAAATAATTTTCCGCTAAAGTATTTTCCTCCTTCGTAAATGAATCGCACTTTTGTATATTGTTCTTTAGACTATTATTCTGTTTTCATCAAAATTCTGTATTCACTCCATTAAAATGACTCCAAGTAAAATGCATATAATCTGATTTATTTCAACTTGTGTCACCACATTACATTCGGAGTCAGCAATTGCAATGTTAGAGGTGCAGAGTTCAGATTTTCTTTTCAATCTGATAAGTACAAGAAAACTATACTTTCATCTAGAATGGAAGAAAGATGCAACGAGCTTTCTAAAGACAACACAAAATCCAGACGTGGGCACACATTCTGAAGCAAATGCAAAACATGCACAAATAATATTTTTTTTTCTTTATTGCTCTTTTATCTCTCTTTTTTTCTCTTCTTAGCCTTTTTTCTTGAGATTGATAAACACAAAATTCAAATGAATCAGAGAAGCTTCTTTTAAATTGAGAACGGTTTGAAAATTGTTCTCAATAGACACAAAGAGATCATAAGTACTTGTTTTTAAGGTAATTAAATATATCGAGAATTAACAACCAAAATAATCAGATTTTTGTTCTTTACATTTTTGCCATCATAAAATGCATGCTATATGCTCTTATGTAAGCAAATATTCTTTCTCACTTTTTAATCAAATCTTGACACACGAAGTCTTATCCTCTGGACTGCGACCACTCTCCCGAAGACAGTCATCAAAATGCAACAAAAATTTTAGATTGGAAGAATTGTCCAATTTTTATAAAATACCGAAATTTAAAAAAAAATGGAAAGCGTTCCAATTTTTTCAGTCTAATTATTCAATTTCTATCCAATCCAGTAAAATTGAGTCGGGGGGGGGGGACTCGCCTCAATTGTTTTTCACGTCTGCATTACTCCGATGACCAAGGGTGATGACGTCAGAATGGAGGCCGACCACATGCTCGGGTGAGTCAATGCTATTTTGTTTCAAGGCCGCGTATGAATGAAGCAATCTGGTCGAATGCGTGAAATCACACACCAACCAGAAAGTCTCTTTACATTTGCAGATAATTCCCCCCCCCCCCCCCCCGAGAATATTGTTTTGAATTGTAAATTCGAGGAGAGAGATTTTATGACGAAAAAGAATATTTTCCAACTCATGTTTTTGTACCTTTATTCTAAAACTAGCTGAAATGCCCGTTCTTAGCACGGGTTAAGTTTTAAAAACAAAAAATTTATCTATTATAGAATTAAAATATTTTTAGTGAGGGTAAAACCCTGTATAAAAAGTAGTATAACCAAAAGTTAAAAATATTTTTTTCAAATGAATGTTCACATTAGAAATAATTTTAAGCAAGTTGCAATTTGGCCTCAAAGTAAATAATAATTTAACAAAAACAAATATTTCAATGTAAGAGAGAAAATTATCAAGCTATAGAGTAAATAGATATCAATGAATGCAAATATAAATAAAAATTACAGAAAAGTGATAGCAGTAGTGAGTTTCTGCTATGGGAACTATGGGTGAAATAACCTGCAATAGAGATGAACTGAAAGAAAAAATTAATGATAAACTGATTCACTAAATGCTATCATAAATAAGAAATATTAGGAAGCCTTCAACTGAAAAAAAATTAAATTAGCATTGCACCCATTACCTCATATAATACTATCTAACATCTCTGTAATACATCTAATATACAGTATTAGATGTAATTAAATACTAAAAGCCTTTAATTAGTATGAACTAAAATCAAAATCTAACTAAAACAGGTCCCCGTTGAAATAGTTCAGAACAAACAGTACTGAATGAAACAAATAATAAACCATGTTGATAAAAAATTAATTATTGAAACCATACTTTTTTGCAACATTTCTATTAAAAATTATTATTTGACTGCAAAGAGCAAAAGAATGAGTACATAAATGATAAATAATTATAATGATAATTGAAATATATATATCCTATATGGACAGTATAAAATAAAATATGCATATGATCCCCAAGAAACTATGTGAGTAACAGATAATAAGAAGCAATGTTAAACCATGATAGCATGAGACGTAAAATCATTTCAACTCTGAATTTTAAAGAATTCCAGAGGGAAATATGAGAAAATCTTTTCAAGGTGCATCTTTTTTCTGTGCAAAAATTTTTACGATTACAAATGAAACAGTTTTCTGATTTGCAAGATTGCCAGAAGCAAAGTTAAGTCATGACGAAAAATCTGGTCAAAATGGAATTCAAAAGAAAATATGATTTCAAGATCACCTTATCATAATTCCAGCAAATAGTTTTTTGTTTAAAAAAATATGCTTTTTTTTCATTTAAAACAAAAATGAGTTCTTTTCGGTCATAGGGACCAAAAGGCAAAAAACAGCGATACACACAAAAAAAAAGGATACATTCTGGTTTCTCATAAATAGGAAGCATTATCTTCACGATATTACCAACATGTTAATAGCAATTAGTTTGAATTCAATGTCATTTTCTTTCCGTTGTACAAAATTTGAGCAATATTTTCAACATTGAACAAAATACTGAATATGCCAATGAAGGAAGAATTATTATTAGGAAGGATGAATATTTATCTTCAACGACAAAAATTAGCAGATATGTAAAACATGTAACATTTATGTGTAAAAAATGTATACAATGCATGTGTATATATACAATCAGCATGAAGAACTGATTGTCAGAAGGAAAATAACTTTGAGCATTTAATCACATCCATAGTTTCCGTGTTCATCCATAATTTTTCTAACATATGTTGGTTTTTTTTGTGAACAAATGGACATGACAAAAAAAAAAAAAAAAAATTCTGGTAAGAAATGAAGGTGTAGTTTCATTGATTGTAAAAAAAAAAAAAAAAAACCTTTGATATTTGTGTCATGAGTAGGTAATCATGATCTATGATTCTGTTTACAAAAGGTCTCACAAATTATTGTTCGGCTGAAAAATAGACTTTTGAGTCTTTGTATCACATAATCACTGTACCAATAATGATATGCAAGAAACGGATAGTTCAGAAAAATAAAACTATAACATCATTTAAATTAAAACGTTATCTAAAACAGAAAAAGTAAGCCTTAATTTTGATAAAATTGCCATAAACAGTTTTGAACAACAAAAAAACACATAACAGAAAATCTTAAATATTTAAAATTGAAATAAAAGAAACAAATAAATATAAAAGTAACCTACACATAGTATAGAAATTATAATATTATATCAAACCAAAAAATAAATAAATTAAGATTTGATGAAACTACCATAAGCAAAATCTTATACGTGAATAGAAATTCTAACATAAAATCACAATGTTGACAATCTGTTGATCTCAATTAGTTTGAATTGAGTGTCATTTTCTTCAGGTGCATTTGTCTACTTTTTTTTGTTACAATGGAAAATATGAAATCTGCCAATTAAGGGAAAATTGCCTTCTTATTGGCGTTATCACGGCAAAATTTGCACCATAATATCAAAGTAACAGATTCTTATGTGTGTCTTATATGGAAAATCAAATTTTTGGTGAAGAACCACTTTAGGTGCGGTGACTGATATTCAGGTGGACTTAGTTCCGCTATACATAGCCCAAATACAACTGTATATTGATAGTATCATAATTTCAGTCTAACAAAGAAAACCTCATATATAAATAAAATTGTATTAGCCTTTGTATTCTTACGTATTAGCATCACCACAGCCAAATTGGTGCTAATAATCATGCTATATCCACCAAATCTGACTAATTTTTAGCGCATTTTCACATAGTGTAAAAAGCGCTATAACACACAAATTTCATCTTCGTTCCATGTTTGTCGTACCTTTTTCTCAACCAATATAAGCAATAACCGATTGACCTCCAGTTTTCCGCATTCAATACCCTAGATGCACGACCAAATCATATTAAATTAATTTTTAGTATAGTACTACTTTTTATTAGTAAAAGTTCATTAGTTCCATTGTAAGTAACATGTGAAAACGCGCTAAAATTATGGCCATGTATTGATTGATATCTTGTTTAATATATAAAAACACGCAGAATCTTTGTTACTACCTTGGGACCCAAACGGTTAAGACTGTATTCTGATAGGAAGATGCATCGGTCTTCAACTAAACATGTTATATATTTTCAATAACTAAATTAGTTATACATTTTACCTTATTTTGGCATGGATTATTCTAGACCTTTTCTGGTTTGTTAATTCTAATATTTCTCCAACAAATTTAGATTTATTTTGTATGTAGTCAATTGTAATACCTGTTTTGATTAAGGTAATGTCAGGTTTATTATTCTATTTTCATTTTGAAGCCTTTATGTATACATTTGATTCTTCTGTAACATTTCTGGTTTAGATTTTATATAGTCATTTTCCCAGCAAATTTCTACGATGACTTAAGTGTTGCTTTCAAAATTTCGATTCAATATAAGAAGAAACAAACACATAGGTATCAAGTTTTTGCCACTGAACCTCATGTTTTAACACAGTTTGAAAATTCTCCCGCAAAAATACAGCAAAGAGATATATACACTTATGAAAATCTGAAACCGAAAGACAGAATCTCAGCAGCCTGTAACTCAGAAGCGAACAGTAAGTCCTAGGGTTCAACATGGCAGTTTTATGTAGCTTTGCCAGATGAGTAGTTGTTCAATTCTTGATCAAAAGTGTAAATACCTTAAATCTATTCAGTTATTTGATAATGAACAGCCCGTCGAACAATAATACTGTGGATGCACGCAACAAATAAGAAATTGAACTGAAGAGACAAGAAGCCATCACCATGTTTGGGACAACGGCAGGGATGTATCATACCTAAAATTCAACAGCTCGTATTATACTTGGGTCATTGTTAGAACAACATATTAATCAACATTAACAATTGAAAATAATTACCTCTAATGGTAGTTCATAAAATAAACGTGGCATAACCTAAAATAGTAAACAACATTTAAACAAACATCTAAACAATCAACATTAACTGGCAACCATACAAATGCATATTAAACCAATTCAATTTAGAATTCTGTAAAAATAACATAAACCTCTGACTAAAAATCAGAAATTCTGGAAGATATGTACAGTTTAATCTAAAACCAGAAACAACAGAAAGAATCAAATGAATACATGTAAAGATAAAATAAGAATAATAAATGTGACGCTGCCTTAGTAAACAGAAATTACAATTGACTACACAAATGAAATTTTAAGCTGAAAGAAACAACAAAATTAAATATAAACCCTTAAATGGTTCGGAATAATCATTCAAAATATAAGCAAAGTAAAGTGTATTAAACGATTTAATTTAGTTATTGAAAAATACATAATGATAACTGGAAAACAATGCATCTTCCAACTGTTATCTACTGTTATCAATCAAATATCATCATCAAAATAACGCTTCTTCATAATATACATAAAAACCTTTAATTCCTTACTAGGATTAAAAACGAATAAATACAACAACAAATAAGTATATTTACTATAAGAATGTGTTGAAATTCCACTCAAACAGCTCAAACATTTATTTTCGCAAAGTTATGACGGCATGTGACCAGCTGACGTCATATCTCATTTAACTGAAAATCACATAAAATTGGTACAAAAATACAAAATTTCGGAAAAACTCTTCGAGTTAATAGCATAACAGCCTTTAGCTACATGCCAAGTTTCTATTTTACAGGTTGTTAAATTTTGCCGGAACAACTGTTAAAACTCTTTCTTTATTAGCATAGAAAAGAAAAGGAATGGTATTTGTTCCTTTCTTTAAAAAAATAAGAAGGAAAAAACACATACATTTTACTAATCCAGTCTCTTGTATCAGGTAACCCCAAAAATGAAATGATCGCCAACAGTTTTTAGAAACAACTATTTTTGGCCCAGGGTAGAATATCCTCGAGGTCATTTTAAAGCACGTTTCTTTTTCAAATAGTGTAGTTTGTTTTTTTAAAATCTACACAAAGATTAAACTTTAAAAATGTATTTGATTTGATGTATAGTTCCGATACTAATTTCAGTATTATCTAATGATATTCCAGACCCCAGTAAAGATATCTAATCTTAACAGGCGCAAAAACATTTCCGTTCAGTTTTTGTTACAGCTCCCCTGATATTTAATCGAGAAGGTTAAAGTAGATTTTACAGTTTTTCCACAATGAAGTAGATCAGCGTTTCTTAGATTGTCGTCCGCGGACTCCCGGAGGTCTCCGACGCCTTTCAAGGGAGTCCGCGGAGATTTCTCGATAATGTTAATTTCTCTCTTTACTGATCTGAAGGTCTCATGGAAAATTGAAGATGTCCCTCCTGAACTGAATCACTACATTGCCTTCAGAACTTTTGAAATCATTTGTATGTCTTGAGGTCAGGGAGAGTGTTCAAAATATTGGGGTCCGCGATGTCAAGTTGATGAATACGCGGGGGGCGGCGGCGATCTAAAGTTTGAGAATCGCTGACGTACATCAGCTGCTAATTCAAATTCTTACTATAGAGTTCACTCTCACCATTCCCCCTCTTTATGCATATTGTCAATAAATTTAATAAACCTACTACAGAATACTACTTTGTGTATGAATAATACATTTGATAAATTAATTTTCTAGTGTTTTAATAAACATTTGTCTTTTCCTGTTGAATGTAATAGTTAAAAGCTTAAATATAATAAAACGATGGGCAGATTGTCTTTAATTACAATAATAGCTCACCTTCTCTTGGCATAGATATTTTGTAAATGTAGAAACTATCTTAATTTATTGATAGCTATCTACCAACATGTAGTAACTGGCAGATTTAAATATAGTCAAGGATGGAACTTTTAAAGATATCATGAGTAAAAGTACAATTTTAGATTAACAGTTCCACAACAACAACAATACTGGTAAAATCAAATTAATAATGATATAAATAATTTCATTACTAAATCTGCAGTTAAATATGGTTTGCCTTTAGAGGAAAATTTGATGAATTTAAGTACAATATTTAAAGACCTGATGAATTCACTATTGTTTCACAAACCAGTACTCACTTATAAAGATGTAAAACAGAAGGCCTGATTTACAAAGAATTTTATCATTGTTTACATAGATAAAGTACCTGTGGTCTACATTATCTGTAGTATTTTATAATACTATGATTAATGTTTATTTTTAAATAATAAATCTTTCAATAGATTGATTATTCGAAAAAGAAATTACTAATCAGATCACTATATACAAGAAGTGAATGTTCCCACTCATAAGATTAGTTTCCATATATACTAGCACCTAAATTTCATAAAATCTGTTAAATTTAGAACAGTAACAAGTTTTAAACTTATATCTGATGGGTAAATACACGCACAATATTTTGTAAGAATTCATCAATAAGCAATGTAATAAAGCTATAATTAAAATAGTAAGAAATTATAGTTTTTAAAAATACTTATTCAGTTCATAGTTATGACTTTGAAGATCTTTTAACTCTATTGATCAATGATGTAATTATTAAGATATTTTGGATAATCTACAGATAATTATAACATGTATTAATTTACAAAATTTAGAACTCTAATAAATTTGTCTAAAAGAATACATTAATTTTAATGGTTCTCTGTACAAACAAATAAAGGTTTGCCTCAAATTAACCCTGCTAGCAATAGTTTATTCAATTTATATTTACACTTACGAAAATAATTATATTATTAATAATGATTATTACATTTTAGATACATAGATGACTAATTATTTTTGGTAAAAATAATTATAATCCCAATATCAATTTTATCCGGAATATTTAAAACTTCTTAAAATTAATAATAATCCTGTTACAACTAATAATTACTTGTAGATGTATCATTATATATTAAGACTATAAATTACATAGCAATATTTATGATAAAGAGATGATTTTATTTAACATTCTTAAAGTTCTATTGAATTCTAACTTATCCATCTCAATATATCGAAATATTATTTTGAATTATATTTATCGTAACAGGTATTAATTAATGATAAATCTAATATATATTTAAATATTAATAACTTTATTAAACATTGTATATAGAACTAAGTTACCCTCTTAATTTATAAAGTTATATAACAGTTAAATAAAAAGGATTTTTCAGTTATACAGTTTATAGATGAATGGCGCCTACTAGCTATGTAATTTTGTAATATATTTTATTAAAAATTAATCTTTATATCTGGATGGTATTTTATTTTCTATAAATTTTAAAATAAAATAAATTTTAAAAATATATTTATATATAGTAACATGCTACTTTATCAATACACTAATAATTATATGCGTTATATTCTTGAATACTAAGAAGCGAATATGTATTCACATTGGTAAGTCTATTAGTTTGGCTTTGATTTTAAATATTTTAGTAATTATTAAGCTATAGTGTATACATTAATAGTTATGGTTTATCATAATATAGTTAAACTATAGAAATTTATTGCTTCCTATGGCCCAGAATACTGGCAAAATCAGGTGAAGGTTGGCTGTGAAAACTTTGTTAAACCTGCATTCTAGTTTCTAAGGCTGAGGTTGCTTTTGTATTTCTGTGGCTAAATCTTTCCTATTATGACGTGGTTATCTTAGGTTTAAACTATTTTAGTATATTTTGCAATATATATATATATATATATATATATATATATAAAGTCTTATGAAAATTTTGATATATATATATATATTAGTAAATTTCAATCGTTAATAAATACTTTCATTATTCATCCGTTCAAGTTCAAATACATTTTTTTAAACTTGTAGTGGATGACACTCGATGTTAATACACAGTTTTTTCAAATATTAATTCATTAATTAAATTAAAAAATGAATAAACAACAAACAAAAATAATAGTCCAACAGCATATACAGAAAGGAAAATCGTTCATTGTGTCCCTGCAGTGCACTGGCTAGCGCGTTGGACTCCCAATCTAAAGGTAGTGAGTTCGAATCCCATCTGGATTGGCCTAATTTCTGAGAATGTTATTTCTTTTTTTACTGTACTATTTTAGTAGAATAATTAAATTTAATTTATGAATAAACAGTAATAAACAAACAAAAAAAATAGTCCAATATCATTTATAGAAAGGAAAATGGAAAGTTGCAAGGAAAATCGCTTTCTATTTTGTCACTTAATATTGTGATTCCGTCATATGTTTTCACATATTTATAATAATTGTAACTATTTAATAAAAATTAACTAAAATAAAAATTTTCTTTGTTGACCTAAGTAGGAATTGATTACACATTTGTTTTTTTTTTTTTACTTGTTCATATTTTGATTTTTCCATTTGTTTGGATTTGCATATGCCCTGCAATTTAATGACATTAATTCTCGAAATATTATTGAAATTCTCGAGCCATCTCGTTGTAAACAAGATATGACGAAATTTATAAAGCAACATCAGAAATATTTGAGTTAACGAGCAGAGAAAGAGAATGTTATCAGACGTTTCGTTCATAAATGGAATATGAATCCCGCAAATGGAGTATAAAATAGAAAAAAAAATTTCCGTGTCTACTTTCATCGCATACAGCAAATGTTTTCTAGGGATAATTTTTGCTTCATATCATTAAGTATCGGAAAAGTTCTCGATGTCCATTGAGTTATTTTATTCAAGAGATTGATTTTTTTTATAAACTCGCCACGATTTTTAAAACAGAGATTGGATGCATTAATATATGTTAATTCGTGCAAAATGACAGCAGGAATTAAAAATGTGATTTCAGCAGTGGAATAGATTAAGTATCTCGTTTTTTTTAAAATTTGTAGTATTTAAAATGAAAAAATATGGCAAAATAAAATAAAAGAACAAAAACATTGAATAACATTGAATAATAATAATGAGAAACACATTTTTCTTTGAATAGTTAAAGGCTGCGGTAACTTAATGGTTATGGTAACGGGCCAATAGTAAGTGTGCTATGAGTTCGAGCAGGGCCACTGAAGACCCACCGTGTAGAGGAGCTGATGCGAATTAAATCTGTCGAGGCTCAAATGCCCTCCCGTTGATGAGATGTGGAAATTACGAGAGAGGGTATACCAACTCAGGTGACGCCCTCGTCATTTGATCGTGGTTCAAAATGACGAGGTCCGTCACCAATAGCCCTCGTTTAGCTTTATAGTGTAATAAACACTCGCTCTCTTTAAAGGTTGCCCTTCCGTCCTTCTTGACAACAGACAAGGAGCTTCTTCAGTGGAATCAAGAGACCGCGTGGTCATGTCGCTGTTGAGTCAGGATTTCAAGTTCTGGTGCACAACTCAAGACTCTCTGTGTAGAGGAATTGATGCATGTGAAATCTATCCAGGATCAAAGTCCTCACGTTGGTGCCATTTAGAGAGCGAAATGTCAGTTCAGGACTCGTCTTCATCACTTGCACGCGGTTCAAAATGACTGGGTCCGTCGCCATTTAAAAGTTAAAATTACATCTTTATTATTTGATCACTTTACATAGGTTAAAGTAAACTCGTTTGCAATCAGTTTTTTTAAAAATATTTCTTAGTTCTTGGATTCAATATTTATGCACTGGTATAACTTCTCATCTTGGGCTTACCCATTATCTTGCCCCTCAAACACGAGTATCAGAAATTCGAATAAGAGAAAACGAGGTTGTAGTTGTGAAGAAAGTGCGTAATAGTTCAATATTTTTTTAATTGGGGAGTTTGTTATTCACATTGTATTCGCGTATCATACTTGTATTGACATATCATCATGATTTTAAAAATGAAAAAGAAGAAAAGAAACTGACCAGTTCAAATCTGATCAAGTTTATAGTAAATTTTCTTACAATTTTTTACCCATAAACCTTATCCACATTCAGAAGTACAGTTATCGAAGTTGACTTTGACACTAATGTCGATAGTGAAAAATTATCTCTAGAGCAAAAATTAGAATTAGCGATAACTCTAAAAATAAAAAAATAAATTCTACAAACCAAAATACAATACAAAAATCAGCTATATCCAAAACCATCCAACGAGAAATCAATTTATTTGAAGATGAGAAATTTAGAGGTAAATACTTGGCAATAGTCTATCGAGTGTTGCTAATAATATTATTAACTTGTGTAGTTGCCGAAAGAGCGTTTTTTTCGACAGGAGGTAATTTGTGCGCATGATTGCGTTCCATGCTTAATGGCAGTACAATTAATGTATTATGTTTTTTAAGCTCACATTTCAAAAATTTGTAATTGTACCACAGACTGAATAGTGATCTTCACACTTTTTTTTTATGATTTAAATAAGTAAGATGTTCCTTTATATTTTTGTGATTCTTTAGATACTGTTATAATTTAAAAATTACAAATTATTTTTTTGTGATATTTACACTCTCTAATAAAACAGACAAATAAAACAAAGAAATACCTGTATTTTTTTTTCTTTTAAAATTTCTACTACCGGTATTAAAACCGGTATTCCGTTATTATGATCTAAAAAATACCGAATACCGGCATTGAACTTTTTGTCCGATATTGCAATTCTACACATTAGGCAATGAATTCACAAGGTCACATCAGTAAAAAAATGTCAGATTACAAGAGGGAATAGGCACAAAAGAAGATCGTGAAGTGCAGGAAAATGTTACAATTTAGGTTTTAAAAACATATTCCTGCTATTTTTCCCGAATTATAGAATCCCCCGCATTTGAAAGCTTTTTGTTGCTTTTCCAAGTGAGAAGGAGTTTCAGCGTGGTTTCCAAATGAAAGAAAGAAAAAATATTGGACACTACTAACTCAGGAGATTGAGAGCTAAAACCGTCAAGATTGATGCTAAGTGTAGTAAATTTGTTACTGAAACACCAGATTCATCCCTCCCTTTAAAAACATTTGTCTGTCGCTCAGTTATTTTATGTATTAATTACCTTTTTTCTTAATTAATATGTTTAAGTTTTTATAACACTATTCAACCCATCGGATTGCATCTTCCTGTTATGCCTAGTGAAGTAGATATTCATTGTGAGAATTCATTCAAGTGTCAACGCCGGATATTTGGCAATTCAAAAGAATAATTCCAAGACAATCGGATGTGACAAGACAGAGGGAACAAAGGAGCAGCAGAAATTGCTGCCTCTGACCCAAAGCAAGGGTCCAAGCCACGTTTTAATCATTCTTGCAATTGTTTTTCTAACCTCTTTCAAACAAGATTTGAATTGTAAGACGACTGACATTCATCAATAGACAGTCGGTCACCGAAATATACATTTAAAAAAGTATTTAAAATTTTTATTTTACACATTAATGCAAAATTTTAGAAATCAAATGCTTTTTTTTTTGTAATTTTAACCAACATATTACGTAAAGAAAAAATAATCATGCCAACTGGCTTCGGTCAAGTTTTGATATTCAAAGACACTGAAAATAAGTCGTGATGATTTGTTTCACAACGGTAAAATAATCACTCCTTTCCTAGGATACAAACCACTGCATTTCGATAAGCCTTTACTCTAATAAAAATACACTCCTCGCAGTGGCGTAACGGAGAATATTAGGGCCTCCCTGCGAACATTACACCACTGACTTCTCGTTCTCATGCAGCGGTTCCCTCTTAACTATATTATTCATGGTTCCCTTGCGAGAAATACAAGTATTATCGTTTCTTATTGAAAACGTACATTCACTACAAAAAATTTTCTCGGGTTATTCCCCCCCCCCCAAACAGATTTAGATCCCATTTATTTGTGTGTGCATAGGGTAAATACAAATAATTTTCTGAATTTTTTTTTCATATACCATGTTTTTATAACCATTTTCATGCATTGAATTCCCCTTCTGAGCTACAGTCCAAAGTTCAAGTCTCTAGCCCATCTGGAAGCTAGTTTAAAATCAATTACAAAATTCCACCCGGACAGACAAGAACGCGAGTTAATAAAAACATGGTAACCTGGAAGCCCCTCTTTGGCTCCAGAGCCACGAAATTGTATACGTAGACGCAATTCGACCCGTGCAAACGACGTGGTCCTTGTTCGTGTAAATTCGTGAAAGTTCAGTAGTTATGGAACCCTTTGTCGAAATCGGGCGCCCGCCTCTTCGGGGGTCCGGGTTCGAGACTAGAACTTTTTTCACATTTTCATGCACTGTCATCCACTTCTAAGCTATGGACCAAATTTCAAGTCTCTAGCTCATCTGGAAGCTAGTTTAAAATCAATTACAAAATTCCACCCGGACAGACAAGAAAGCAAGTTAATAAAAACATGGTAATAAAATGATAAATTTCCGTGTAATAAAACAATATTCATCGTCTATTCTGAAAGATGGGACTGCAATTCGATAACTACCAACATACAACAAGATCAGATGCAAAATTTAAAAATGCACAAGTAACTAGCTTTAAATGGCCGTTTCCTTGGTTTCCTTTCCTCTCGCGTATATATTGTATCAAAAATACTGTTCATCTTTAGATGCTTCATATCGGTTTCAACTCCCTCAAAAAGTTTCATTTCGTATCAATAGAAAAATTTAAATAGGTAAATATTAGAATATATTTTTCACGCATATAGTAACTTAATTTTGTAAAAGACAATGCAGCATAAGAAAGTAAACAAAACATATGTAAAAAAACATTCTTTTACATCTCTTGAGTGTGCTAACAGGTTTTATTCTAAGTATAAAAAAAAAAGATGGTGGGGATAATGATGCACAAAGTATGGTTCAGAGTTGAAATTAAAAATTCATCGGTGATTCGTTTCGAAACCGATTTCTAAAGATGAAAAAGTGAAAATAAAAATCTTTTGGGATCTCGATCCTTTAAGAGCCACTGGCACGTCACGTCAAAAGGGATGGGTTTTTTGGCCTTTCAATAATTCTCTTGCACGAAAGGACAGAAAGAGCGATCAATTGAGCGACATGCAATTAATTGTTCGCTTCCGAGACGTTGCCACTGCCGATACGATTTTTTTAAAAGTGCGTTACACTCGACTTTTTAATTCTTTTCACGCGCTTTCACCTCGAACAGCAGCACACACAACTATATTTTTAGGATGCAATTTTATTAAAAATTACGAATATCTGCCCTAAGAAATGTTAGATACAGAATCTTACTCTTTAGAAGCCAATAGGAATAGGGACAGCGCAGATGAGCGCCACACACATGAAGGGAGCGTCCAGAAAAAGACGAAGCACAGTACGAGATTTTGAAAAAAGATAGCATTTCACAGATAAGATTGATTAAGACATTATTACCTCATACGTTCACGAAAACTAAACGATTAGAATCCTTTTACATTTTCAATAAAATCCCCCAGTTCTGATATGTGTTATTTTAAAAAAATCATGGCTTATTTAAAATCTCCTTAAATTTTAAAATCTCAAACATCAAACTTTGCTTTTAAAAGTTTTTAATGAAAAGGTGTAATCAAGTTAAAAAATATGTCAAATTGTAATCGAAAAATTGAAAATGCCCATTTTGGTTATAGCAAATTTATTCATGAATACGCAATTGGAGATTCCAGGTTATAAAACAGACTTAAACAATCTAATTAATGCGAAATCATTAAAGAGAATATGACTCACACACACAATGTTTTTCTTATTATCTTAAATATTATTTTGTAAGCACGCGATATATATTTAGTGTCAGAAATTAAGATTTTCACTCTTTGGAGGGGGTTGGAAATTCTCGGAAGTTTGAAGTATTTGTAGACATGATTCATGTGTCACTTCTCTCATCAAAAGGATTCAGTTTTAGCAGAACGATAATTGCAAGAGATTGTAAGATTTAAAAAAATATTCTGACGTCCATCGGAAAAAAGAATCAAGACTGCCCAGGAAAATTTCTCGGGCCCCAATAAACAAAGAGTTTGTAACAAAAATTACCTTAACCCATTCCACACTACCAACTGACGCAGAATTTCTTTTTTAGACGCCCCCATTTGGAAAGGCGATGATTTAATTCTAACAAACCATAACATTTCCATTTAAATTTCTCTTTGTTTCCTCTTGTTTTCGGGTGCATTCCCTTTCTTCAAATTACCGATTCCGTATCCATTTATTACTTTTTTATCATTTATTTCGATATTCGCAAGGGAAAAAATAAAAAACACATTCAATTTTTTTCTTATATGGAGCAATAGTTCTCCGCAGGACGATATTTCCCTTTACTTTAAAATTAATAAAATGAGGAGTTTCGCAACGTAAATAGTTTTAAGATAGAATTTTTTTGGTACTCTTGGCACAGAACCGCTATCATTTCCTAAGAGCTCCAGAGTCATTGAAAAATCTGTCATCAGTTAGTGCGATAACGCGTCACTCAAAGCTTAATTCTACAACAGAATGGAATATACAAAAGGTGGAATAACACACTCGGGTATATATATATATATTATCGGTAACCCCCCAGTAAAAAAAATAATATAACCAAAGTTCTTCAATCAAATAAGAAACAAAAATTTGACGAGAGCATCCTTCGAAATTTCGAAATAGTCTAATGAATGAGAGATCGCTTCAAATTGAGAACACGCGGAAGAATGCAGTCGAATGCAACTTATGATAGAGAGTGCAAAATTCTCTCGTTCCGCCAGACCATGAAAATGACGAAAACAGACAAGAGTTGGTTACTTAATCAAAGACCTCACCTCGAAAGTCGTTGTGGCGTGCAAACACTTTTCCAGAGCTCTTTGCTTCCCCCATTGCATGCACGGAAAGAATCGGACCTCGAATTGAGGTGCCAAGATATTTTTCACAAACGTCCAAGCAATTCCATTTAAATCAGTATCGTGTTGAGTTAAATCTGGGCTGTAAAACTGTATCATGGCTTGGTGTGGAAATTCAGCAATTGGGGCACCAGCTCAAGCGTATACCTAAACGTGACTTGTCGCCAATAGCCCGTGGCACAGCTGTGGAATGGTTATAAATAGTCCACTGAAATGAACACGTTTTTCTTTCTCTTCATACACCGAATGCCAAAATTTAAAACAGCTGATCTCAAGGATTCAAAACAAATTGGAAGAAGTGCAGCCAGAGCGGATCACAAAAAATACCACAATTTTTTTCCTTTTCCACTCTTCTCCGAATACAAAGGACTTACTCACTGGGGGAGTCCCTTTCCTCGCCGATGAAAATGCAGGCGATCTTCGTATGACACATCACTGCGAAACTCCCTTTCGGGGCAGAGAGAAAATACACAAGGCTCAAAAGCGAAAAAAAATTTTTTTATAACTCCAAAAATATGCTTATTAATATACAATAGAGAAACACTCAACTAATTTAATTCAATTATTATAATAAAATACCTCAAGTATTAATACTAGGGACAAAGTGAAACGTTCGCATTAGAATGTTTTGAAGTATGAAACCCTGTTGTGAGTATTCTGTGGAATGCATCCAATAAAAGTACAAGGGCCGTGACTGAATCTCATTGACAGACAGAAACAATTTGAAATTTTACGACCTCTCAAAGTACATTTTAAACGTGAATTCAGCAACAAAGGGTTAGATTCATTTGCTGACCACAAAATTGCAACATATATCAAGATTATTCACAATATTTAAATCGCATTCGTATAACAACTAGTTTTAAAACCAATCGATTAAGTCAATCAATCGATCGCACTTAGAATTAACTTTCAATCCTTCTCGATCAGCGAAAATCAAAATAAATGAAACAAAAAAGCATGAGCGACATCAATAAAATAACAAACTTTATCTTTTCAGCAGGAATCCTCGGGATCAGTCACCTTGGTTTAAAAAAATAATAATTAAACCTCCATCTTTGAACGCCTACTGTGTGTGTGTGTGTTTCTTGTGTATCAACTGCCAGAGAATAACCTTAAGCTTTTGAATATCCACACAATCAGAATGAGAGTTGTTCACTAGAAATTCTTCCTTTGTTGAATACATTCAGTTCGCTAAGAAAGAGTAACTAGAGATGCTTACTGATCATCGCCATCGAGTTGTATTGGAAAACAATTTTATTTTATGCACAAATGCATCACCATTACGCACTCGTATGGAGTGCGATTTCTTCACCTTCACTTTGGACTCTGGCAAAGGGGCGCAAAAAGGATTAACACTATCCGTTGTTATATACTTTGCAATTAGAAGTTTTGAGCATATTCCAAATAAATGTTAAACCTATCAGAAATAAATGGAAAAAAAGCAAGTGAACTACTAAGAGAAAACATTCATATTAACAATGCGAGTAAAACTGCATAACTCATCCTAAGTGCAAAAAGAAAATTCATAATTATCGTCGCACTGAGATGTAACACGGACTGCAGCTTTCTGAACCACGGCCGAGGGACGAGGACTTCCCCAAAGGACGGGATTGAAGCCTCGACAAATGGATCGGCCCTTCGACACGCCACTGAGACTGGACCCCACGACTTGAATGCCTGTAACGGGTCCATTCGGTTACTGCGAATATGCAATAAGCAAAATATGAAATATGAATAATGTAGAAATTAAATCCAAGATATTTGCTTTTATTTGATTAGTTAAACCCAGAAAAACAATTATTTTTTTCTGATTTTGAATCCATTGTTTTACATTAAAGTGTGCAATAAACGATTTAAATAAATAAGTTTCTCAAAACAGAAGGGGGGTGGGTCGGTTTTACGGAAACAAGATCAAAGGGATACTCAACAGAATAAATAATCGCTGGCGACAAGATTAAAAACTGATCCGGATTGATATTTCACCAAGATATTGTGCTTATTTTTTTTAGAAATAGATATACTTTACAAGATTTAATTTGCTGTCCAATATATCGTAGTGTTTTAATTTTTGTTTCTAGTAGAACAAATATACATAAGATAAGGAAAGATAGCGTTTTAAAACAGTGCTGAGAGATAAGAAAAAAAGTGTTTATATCCATGTTTTTTATTGCTATGAAGATAATTTTATAACATCTTCCTCTTTCCGAAACAAAATTATAAAATGGAAAAAATGTAGTGGAAAGAATGATTTTAGTGATTGTGAGGACAACATATCTTTCTTGCATTTTCCAAGCTGTAAATGGTATCGGAAACATTGCCAGGCAAGATTATCTCTGTTAGAAGTAGGATTTTCTCTCGCTGAATCATTTCTGTGAAAGAACTAGTACAAATAATGAACTAGCCACATAATCTGTGAAAACATTACAAACACTTGACAAAAAGGTTGAGAAAACAGCGCCAAAATCACCCACCACCAGGGACGTCTTAAGACTCTTTGAGGCCCAGAGAAATCTGGAGATTTTCGAGGCCCCTATGCAGAAGTAGGCCCTACCTGAGATCTTTAAAAGTAGAGCAAAAGCATGGATTGCCAAATACTCTTCCAAACGGTGATTTGAAACAAATAAATGTGCTCGACTCACAATCTCAAAAATCTAGGCACAAATCAGCTCAACCGATAACTGCCTGTCGACTAAAAGATTTGAATGATTGAATATCTGCTTGAATCTAGAGACGGACAACGGTCATCACATAATAATACAGTCTTACAACTTGGGCCAGTTGACAAGCAGTTTGAAATTCCCTGTTTTTTTGGAGAATATGTATCGAAATACTATTTGACCATCAAGATTATCCGGATCATGATCTTATTAAGACAAATCTTAAAACGAAACGAGGCTCCCATCGAGGGCTAGGCCAGGGCCCGGCCCAAGTTAGCCCATGTAGCTGGGGTTATTTATGGAGCAGCTCATAAGGGCTTTTATCTCCTATCTGGAAGCAAGATAGCTTGAAGGTGGTTTACTTTCCCATTATATAAAAAAGTTTTAGAAAAAGAACTAGAGTTGATTAAACAAATTAGAAAATTTTAGATTTCGGAAGAAAATATATATTAAATGCATTTAAAAAACATATTTTAAAAATAAACCCAGCTTTTTTCAAAGCTGAAAATTTTTTTTGAAAAAGTTACTGAGATCAGAACGCAAAAATTTGCGTGACGTTTCTCGGCCAATGAGAGCCTCGAGAGAATAGACTGCTCGACCAATGGGGTGGCAGCTATTCGTGGCAGTGGTGTACGAGGAAAAGAACTAGATGTGCTTGCTGCCTTTTCACTTTGCGAGAGGGATCCCTGTGATTCGTTGTTGCGTTAAAATTATGGCTTCGGTCCCAGAAGAAACACCGTCGCCTTATCCGGGTAAGAGAGATTCCTAAGTCCGTACGACCAATGGAGCTGATTGGTCGTGCCTGTCTTGATGTTAGTGAAGTGTTTCTTATGAGTGAATTGAAATTTTAGCCAGTGATGTGTGATTTAAAAGAAAAAATTTTGATTGTGCAATGTAAGAATTAATTTATGAACGGGGCAAGATGACATTGTTTGCTCATTTCGGCTTGACTCTACTGTATGATAGCGTGATGGATAACAAGAATAAGTTTAACTTATCTGTTTTAGACATATCCTCTAGCGCCTGGAAAAATGTCTTGCTCACCACATCTAAGCAAGGAAGTTTGTGTATATATACGACAAAAAAATTATAGACAATATAACTATTAATTTCTAAAAGGCACTCCAATATTATTTACAATAGCTTCAAAAAATAAATTTCATAATATTCATGAAATATACGTGATTCTTATAACCTCATTTGCACGTCTTTATAAAATGTATAAAATAAAATGTATTTACTTAGGTGAAATTGCATCCGATCATGCCTTTGAAAGGGCGAATATTGCATACAATACTTACTTTTATCGTGCAATGTATAGAAGCCTTCTACTCTTCGGAACTACCTTTCGCATGCCTTATCACTCTCAAGAGGTCGGAGGGGTCGGCGCGACTCGAAGCAAGGACGATGCTTATAAAGAGGCCACATGAAATGCTTTACAAAATTTCTTATCGCGACTTTCGATAGCGACGCAGCTGTGTCAACCACGCTATCACGCTGCTCTGCTCGGATTCTGCAAAGACCCAGAATGCTGTAGAGCACAGGCACGTTTCTGAAGAAAATATGTGCAGGGGGAAAAGCATGAATCACATAAAAATATGTGATGAATGTTTCATGACGTAATTAGGGCGAATTAAGAGTTCCAATGACGGGTCGAAAGACTGCGCTGAAGCATCCTCGTAAACTATTTTTTTTGTAGAATATTATCGACACAAATTTAAAGGGCCAGAAATACACACAGCCGGTAATGCTCCTTTAAAAAGAATTCTATTTTGGGAAATTCAAAAAAAAATATGTTTAAAAGATCAATATAAATCGTAAATTTGCTCATTATAAGATATTCTCAGACAATTTGGGTTTTCAAAACTTTCTACTCAAGATGAGAAAAAAATTATGAAAAACATATATTTTAAGAAAGCCCTCCCCTAGTTATTTTTTATCGAAGTATTTCAGTAGGCATCCTGATCGCGTGGCATTAACTCGGCAATATTTTAGTTATCTCGTAAATTCGCGTCACAATTCCACTCAAAAACACGTTGTTTAGGGGCATCTTAAATCTGCTGAAGCTCAAACTTCTCATATTGGTGTGGAAGTCAGGAGAGTGGGGGTTGCCAGCTCAAATGTAGACTTGGTCATTTGAGCGTAGTTCAGAATTAAGAATCTGAACAAAAATATGGAAAAAAAATGCTACAAGCCCAATTAGACTTGTGGAAAACTCCTGTGTATATAGCAACACAAATAGAATTTTTAAAAATTAAAATCCAAATGGATATTATCAATCAGGTGAATGAAATAAAAACACACAGAGAGAAAGAAAAGTATTCAAGCCTCAAATGCAAAATTCGGTCTCGCATAATAAAGATCCTCTCCCTAAGGTCGTAAAGAGGAGGTTTCGTTTGCACCCTCCCTCATAGGAGGTATGAGTCAGATGTGTGCATTGTAACAGCTGACACCCACATCAGTTAATGGAGTCCTAATGGTAAGGAGGCAGGAAAACACCCTGTATTTGTGCTACAAAATATGCGAAGGAAAACAGAAAGCCTGGTGATACTTGTGAAATATTTCAACCCTTGTGCCATTCCATTCAATGGGACGAAAACAGACGCCAACAAAAACCCGTTTGGATTTCCTGACGCCCTTCAACGCGCTGAAATCAATGAGCCCACTGACTTTGTAGATTAACAATGTATTTTTTTCTGGACATTTTAATTCTCGTTTTACGCACATGGGTCTCCTCGTCACGTGACTGCGGCTCGAAATTCATATCAGAGTATAGACAGAGTATAGAGTATCAGATACAGGCTCTTTCGTGCACTATCCGCTCAAGCAAACACATTTCCAAACAAGCATCTGCTTTTGTTTGTTTTCTTCGTACAGTTGAAACGTCCAAAAAGGCAATCATCAAATTTGAAAACTGTCTATTTCACACAATGTACACTCCTTGAGCACAAACATGAAATCCATGTGTCTGCTGGTTCCTGTGACTCTTCTAATGGTTTGCCTCTCGAATGCCTTTAGAGAAACGAAATACATCACACAAATAAACCCAAAACGCAGTTCGTTTTATAAAAATAAAAAAGATGTTGCTTTTATTTTCATTTCATTTGCACACGCACTCTTTTCCCCTCATTCAAAACGTAAATAATGGTGACGCAAACACAGAAATGCGGTTTCAATCAAAATTTAAACGATTTCCGCGAGATGTTTCATTCAAATTGTTGAGAATTTTTGCGTACTTTTTTCGCTTGTTCCTCAACCAATTGAACCCTCCCATTTCTTTCCATAAACAGAACCCGTGTCAGAAAATCGTTGACGTCAGTAAATATTTCATCAATTTCTATCGCGAATAACGAGGAAGTAGCGTTTATTTGCAATTAATTTTCAATTGAGCTCGGGATCGAAACGACGGATTACATTTCTCCGTCGACGATTACATTTCTGTAGAGGGAAAAATTTGTGCCACGGGTGCATTGATCACAAAACTGTTCGATGTCACAGTCGCGAATGCATGGACGGATTTTTATCCCCCTGGCAAATCACGGGTGTAAAAGCCGTTTACAGGTTCTTAATGCACGTAAAATCTGTCAAAGATAAAACTCTTCACATTGGCGTGGTGTAGAAGTTTGGAGAGTGGGATGCCAACTCAGGTGTCATCCTGACTTGATTAATGTTTAAAATAACGAGGTCTTGCGCTAACTGCCCTCATGTTGCTTCGAAATGTAATCAATGAAGCGATGCCCAAACTATCGAGAGATTTCATTTGCAAACCAGTACAGGAAGTACGGCTGAGAGAAAAAGTATGAAAACAGTTCATTTCCTCGACTTTTGTCCGTTGATGAGGTGTGGAAGTTAGGAGAGGGGGTTAACTCCCTCGTCCTCCTCCCATGGTCCTCGTCCCTTGACCATGGCTCAAAATTACGAGGTCCGTCACCAAACGCCTTTGTGTAGCTGAATAGTTCGATGCCAATATTCACGCACTCATTCCTCGATTTTTGACTTCTCACTCCTGTGTGTGTGTATTTCTAAAGAGATATTTAAAACAAAGTTTGTTTCCCAAAAACCACTTAGTACAAAGTTTACTTTAAAAAAAAACCTGTGCGAATAAAATGTTAATGTGAAATATAAACGGATAAGAAGTTTCAGGATTATGAAATCACAAAAGTTTTAATTGTTGCTAAATAAATGTTCGAAGACGAGAGACGCTGAGATATTATCTAACCTTCGTCTTACACTAAATTTAAAATCTCAAAAAGCCTCCAATTGATTAAATAGCAAATCAAAAATTTATTTGGTTTTAATGTTTGTCGCACTCTGAAAGTAACTAAACTAAAGAAACAAGAGGGCTATTGGCGACGGAACTGGTAATTTTGAACCATGGTCAAGTTGAGAGCTGGCACCTCCTCTCTTTACTTCCACACCAATTGGAGGACGTGTGAGCTACAACAGATTTAATGTGCAACGACTCCCCAACACAGCAGGTCTTCAGTGGTACTAGGCTCGAATTCTTGACACACTGGCCTCGAGTCCGCGACCCTGACCACTAAGTATCCACGACCAAAAAATTCACTGAAAGCAGAAAAAAATGGCCACTTGGCAAGAGATCCATGAAACCAAACTGTCGAGTTTTGAGTGCATTCCCTCTTCGGAAAAGGTCTGGAATTTCAGAAGCCATGCTTCAAAAAAACGTACACGTGTTGTAAAAACCCTTCATCTTCCCGCACACATCTATTTTTCAATATTTATCTTATAAGAAAAGGACAAACTTAAAAATATTCTATGTAGCTTGAGAGTTAATTTAAAACGAACCTTTATTAATAAAAAAGTATCAAAATATCCACTTTTTTATCCACTTATTATTTTTTAGGAGATCTGCTTAAATACGTGAACAACATTTAGATCTTTCTTATAGATTTTTCCAACGACCCAACCAAGTCCATGAAATATTTACGCATTTCGACTGAAAATGTTTTTCTTTTATAACGTTCAAGAGATTCCCAAGGCGATATTGCAGCGTTCTTTCGGGTCTGCCTCGTCATTTGGGTCGGCACAATTTTGAGCCAATGGTAAGGTGGCTGGCGTCTCACAGGGTAAAAAGTCTGGAACCCCATACGACAGTAGTCTTCAAACTTTTTCGACTCATGGAGTGAGTGAGAGAATATTAACGTCGCACTGATTAGCAACACGAGGGCTTTGGCGACGGTCCGCGTAATTTTGAACCATGGTCAAATGACGCGGACGACACCTGAGCTGGAACACCCTCCTCTCCTAACTACCACACCACACCAACGGAAGGACGTTTGAGCTCTCGACAGATTTAACGTGCATCGCTCCCCTACACGGCGGGTCTTTAGTGGTACTGGGCTCGAACTCATGACACGCTAGCCATGATCCGATGCCTAGACCCCGCGGCCATTCGACTCATGGAAACCTTAGAACTATATAGAAGTTGTTTCCCTCTCCCTTAGAAGAATAGTTCTTTAAATAGTATTTAAGTAGTTCACAATATGTTATAAGAACTTTATGGAAAGACAATTTTTTAAAAATAGTGTATTTTTTATTAAAATTTTTTAACATAAAATTAATGTAATTTACTCACACATTAATAAGAATAATTTGTGATCCAAGAGTGTCAACTACTCCCGCATTACATTTAGTAACTGGGATATGTGTGTGTGTGCTCATATTTTTCACACAAACTCTCCAAGTCAGGGCCAATAGAAATTACCTGCAGTCGTGTTTTATATTTTGCGTTTAATTCGTTTTAATATTTTGTTTTAGTAGACACTCACGTTGAGAAATGTTTTTCATTTAAATTCATTGATCTGTGAATGGTATTAAAATGTTTATTCCTGTGAAAAAATTCTTGTGCATTTTCAATGAATTTGCAATCGAAAATTTAGGAGCTGTTCTTTCTTAAATTTAGATTTTAATGTCGAATCTGTTCATATGCCGGTAGACTTTCCTATCCTTCATTATAGGTGTTTTTTCCAAAATATAAAACTATTAGCCCCCCCCCCATTAGAAAACTATTTAGCACAAACCATTGCATTAATGAGTATAAAATTATTCCGTGGAACTCGGGAAAGGAGACAATGGAATATTCCTGTTCCAGTAAGTGGCCCACATGTAAAGAAAAAAAAACGTTATATTTTATTATATTACAATAAAAGTTTAAAAAGTGTTACAAAACAAAGTTAGGCAATGTGTTAATAAAATTTTCGGTTTTAATTATATATGTTAGGATGAGCTTCAGATGCGAATATACAAATTTCATAGAGAACGTAAATCCATTTTGCATACACATCTATGATTTTCATTAAAATTTTTATTGTGACTCGTGGAACCCTTTTGTATGCTTTGTGCAACCTCAAGGTTCCGCGGAACACAGTTTGAAAGCTACGGCTATAGGGCATAGGTAAGGATGGGGATCAGTGAGTGAGTAAATATTAATGTCCCACTGTTCAGCTACACGAGGGCTTTAGGATGGGGATAAGAAGAACCTGTTCTGAACGTATTTCTCTTAAAAATCGAGAACATTGGAGTCCGTACTGTACCAGAAACCTATTCTTCATTCTTCCAAACCACTTCCTCTCACTACTTAGCGTAGAGGACTTACAAGGGGAGGGCACGACTAAGGAAATTCATTTTGGGACGAGACTTGGTATAATAGTAATACTCCATTATGGTGTTCAACCCTCAATGTATTAGCGCCGAATGGCCAGTCGATTCGGAGAAAATAGCATTCGAAATTCAAGTTTAGCTTTTATACAATTAAGTTTTAAATATTTCCAGCGACCCAATAGCACAGTTGTCAAAGCGCCTACTTTCTACGCGGACGGATAGGGTTCGAATCGCTCGATAATTTTTTTCCCAATTCATTTAATTATTCTTTTAAATTAAATTTATTTATTAAATATTAAATGAATTTCTTAAAATTAAATTTATTTATTAAATATTAAATGAATTTTTTAAAAAATTATATTGTATTTTATAAAGTAAAATAATAACTGTAATTATATAAATTTTTTCTATTTTATTTTATACATATACTTTTATATTAATAAATAATATTTAAAATAAGATATATAATAAATATCAAATGATATTTTATATAAAAATTAGTTACAAATAGTTTTATAATGTGAAAAACAATATGTCATGATTTATATATTACATATAATATAAAATAATCTATAAAATATATTAAAATTATTTTATAACTAATATAATAAAAATGTCTTTTATATATTAATTGTTTTATAATTATATAAAATATTTAAGTCCCTTTTAAATTAATTTAATTAACTTTAAATAATTAAATAAATTGAAAAAAAGTTGATCACACGCGCGGCTCGAATTTTATCCACAAATTAAATAAATTTTTTTAAAAGGAACTTATTTTATAATTACATAAATTATTTTATTATATTAATTATAAAATAATTAATTCAATAACAATAATAATATATTTTATAGATTATGTTATATTATATATAATATTTTATTTTTGATACATTGTATTTCACATTACAAAATTGTAACTATTTTTTATACAAATTATCATTGGATATTTGTTATATATTTTATTATAAATATTATTTATTCATACAGAAACATAATATAAATGTTTATATAATTACAGTAATTATTTTACTTTATAAAATACAAAATAATTACTTAAAAAATATCATTTAATATTTAATAAATTTATTTAATTTAAAAAATAATTACATGAATTGGAAAAAAAAGTTTATCGAGCGATTTGAACCTTATCCGTCCGCGTAGAAAGCAGGTACTTTCACAACTGTGCTATTGGGTCACTGGAGATATTTAAAACTTAATTGTATAAAAGCTGGCATGAATTTCGAAGTCTATTTTCTCCGAATTGACTGGCCATTCGGCGGAATTACATTGAGGGTTGAACACCCTAATGGAGTACTACTATTATACCCTCGTCCCAAAATGAATTTCCTCAGTCGTGCCCTCCCCTTGTTAGGAAAGAGGTGCCTTCGATTCTTTTTTCCCTATTCCAAATTTTCCCAAATTCGAGGTCAGCGTTTTCAAGTCCAGGGTTCGAATCCTGGTGTCACTGAAGACCCACCGTGTACAGAGACTGATAAACGTTAAATCTGACGAAACTCAAAATCCCCATGTTAGTGGGGCGTAGAAGTTAAGAAAGAGCGGATGCAAGCTCAGGTGTCATCAAAATTACGAGGTCAGTGACCAGTAGTCCTTATGTTGTGTCTAAGCGGAAAGTTAAAAAACTTTTAATTAGGGGCAGTAACTTTGTATAAAATTGTGATGCACTATAACAAACACCAATTACATACAATTAGTTTGTCATTATCACGAATTTGAATTTGATGAAACCCAAGAAAATTGTTCCAAGAACAATTATGTACAAATATTGTCTTTATTTTGATTCTTATTGAATATTTGGAAAATGAAAAATAAAATTAGATGAGTGATTTATGTGTTGAACGTATTTCACATGTAGTTTTAGTAATTTGCTCTTTTTACTAAAATATAGAAAGCAGCTGAACAATTTTATTCAGAAATTATTTTTATGTTTGTGGATAGTAAAATAAAAATAATTGAATATTATTTAGGAGGGGGACACTCCCCTCCCAAATAAAAAACAAAAAATGAGCCGACTTTTGTATGCATTGTATACACAAATATATATATATATACATATAGTATATTCCGTGGAAGCTGGTATCACTTTTTTTTAGCGCGGAAGCATATAGGTGGATACTAATTGCCGCAATGTAATTTTGACAACCTGTTTCCTCCCCAAAGGGAGGCTCCTAAGCTCTAACATTTCGAAATCAAAACAAGCAATTTAATGTAGCAAAGAGCCCTCAAGACAAACAGGTACTCTAGGGATCTTTAACATGCTATATAATCTTACGACATGGAAACTGTCGTTTAACTCGAAAATGTTCCCGAGTGTTTATCCACCCACAAGAATCCGATGAACCACATTCGAGAAACCTTGTACGAGATAGCATCTTAATTGTAAAAGAGCATTCAAACTACAAATACAGATTAATTGTAAACAGATTAGCACTCATCAATCAGCTACATAAAAATGTGCTGAAATATTTCATTTTTCATTTCAGAAAGAAAAGAAAAAACGACACTTAAGTTGTATTTTTCTCAAACATGTAAAATTTTTATTTTTAAAAACGCATGAGCAACAATAAAAGGATTATTTCGATGTTTCAAAAAGTTACGATTTAAACATTATTATTATTCAAGCTCAAAAACAATGTTATTGGAAAATTTTGCAAAGATCTTTAAAAAATTATTAAGATAAAAACTGCACACAATGGAAAAATGCATCCGGCTTTTCCCCTTTAAATCATTTTTTTTCAGGAGAAATAAAAAACGCAATTCAAAAAAAAAAATTTATCAAAAAATTACGAAAAGATATTCTACTACAAAAAATGAGCTCGCTTCAGTTTAATAAAATGGCACGCATATAAGAATTTTGATTTTAAAATGAAAAGCATTTAAGCATTTTCGAAGAACTGGGAAAAAAAGATATTGGCCATCTTAACTTTTCTTTAATAAGTTCACAGAAATCCAAACATTAACAGAATATATGTTCAGATTGAAAGATGTTATTAGAGAATCCCTTTTCCATCCGTTTTGGTCACTTTATCTTTTAAGAAAGTGATTTTTTTTACATCAGCTTCTTTCCAAAAGTCATCAGATACCGTAAGCAAATCTTATTACATTACGAACCTTTCCGCCAAAAATCCAGATTTTTTTTTTCTCTCCCGTCATAGAGAAAACTACTCAATCTTCAGACAAATGGCAGCGTCGGAGGGCAGGAAAATTTTGCATCTTCCTGAATGATTAAGTCACGTTCTCGAAAGAAAAAATGAGTGGTAGCTGGGGGTATAAGACTAAGACAAGAACTTCTGGATGCTCTGGCATCGCTCCCAACTTTAGAACAATGAGGGTAGCACTCTCTTTCCAGATCTCGCAGGGGAATTGAACCATTTTGCGAACGGAATTTCGATCACACTAGTCAATGGATGGATGAATAGGATAATCTGAAGCCCTTCGCAACATTGTTTACTCATGAATTATTTATGTTATCCGCCTATTTATTCCCCGGCATGTTTTCGCGCACTCGAAGTACAATTAATTCTCTTTATTAAAAACTTTTAGATCCTCAATTCACTTCAGAATCCAACCTCGACATTTTTTTTATCCTGATTCTTTTTAATGGATGCAATACACGAGCATTTGAATGAATTAAGAAAGTAAAAACCTCCCTTTAGTGCGGACGTAAAAAAAAAAAAAAAAAAAATGCTCTAGCCCAGTAATTGGGGACGCAAAGTGGCACTTGGGGTACGATTAAAAACTCGCACGTGATTGAAAGTAGACTTTCTTAATAAGTCTTCTCCAATCACGTGCGATTTTTTTAATCGTATATCGTACGAGAGTAAGATTTTGTTTCAGGTCGCTGTTTGGGAAGCTCAACGTCTTAAATGCATCGGCATTAAAGGGCATGCGCGCAAAGCCCTGGGAGGGAGTGAATATTTACATATTGTTCAGTTACTCAAAAGCTTTTGGCGACGGACCTCGAAATTTTGAACCCTGATCAAGTGACGAGAACGACACCTGATTGACTACCACACCAACGGGAGGACATTTGAGCTCTCAACAGATTTAACGTGCATCGCTCCCACACACGGCGGGTCTTCAGTGGTACTAGGCTTGAACTCATGACACGTCGGCCACGAGTCCGTTACCTTAACCACTAGGCTACCGCGACCACGCAAAGCCGTAGGAAACCGAGTTTATGGGGGAAGGTCATTGAAACGAATTTTAGAAGCTATTACACATCACTCACATTAATTCTAATCGATGTATATTGTCCAAAAGAAATAACGAGCAATTTGAATTCTGTGTTTGTGACGAAAAAAAAAACCCATTCTTTAAAATTATTTTCAAAGTACACGAATTTAAAAAAAATTAGAGATCGCTGCCCTACCTCACTGATGAGCTAAGGAGGCCCAGATACAGTATATAAATTTCCATTTTTTTTAAAAAATTAACTCGAATCAAAATTTTCCTTTTTTGCATATGCGAAAATGTTTATAGAAATGTGAATATATTTTGTTTTCCAAATAAGTATAGCAAGAGTTTATATACAGAATTTAGCATAAAAATGGTACCCGGCTTAAATTCAATTGAACCTAAAATATAATTAGTAATGCAAAAGAATTTTCAAAAATATAAATTTTTACTCTTAATTGTGTCTTATTATAAATATTTTGACTCAACTTTGGCTGCTTAAAAAAGTTTGTCTCTTCTCTCTTCTAGACGTTGGGTTACCTCAGCCTCTTGAATAGTATGTACCTCGGCCGCTTGACACAGTTGAGAAACCTTCCCCTCCTCCTCTCAAACGCCATTTTGGACTCTGAAGTTCACTTACTTTTCTAAAAAGCACGAATTCCATGAAACGGCTTTATATCTAGAAACGGATCCACGATTTTAACCATTAACCCAACTTGCTACTTATAGAAAACTACAGGAAAAGACTTAAAAAAATCGAAAGATGTTTTTGTTTTTTAAAAAAAGGAAAGTTCTACACACACACAATTGTTGAAAAACTGGGAAAAAATGAAAATGGGAAAATAACATCCTAACATCGTTTTCTGTGTATAAATAACATTTTTAGTCACTGAAGATTATTCTTCCTGAAGTCCGTTTCTTACAAAAAGTAAGTCTGCAAAAAATTATTATTATTTTATAAATAACTAGCTGCTACCCGCCCGCTTCGCTGGGTGAATTCATGATGTTTTATAAATTTTTACTGTTTATATATATGTATAAATTATTGATATCTAAGTCCTAGCATTAAGAATTCGATTGAATTGAAAAATATACTTATACCTGTAACTGTCACCTATTGATAAAAAAAAGGGGCAGAACTCGTCTAATTTGTATTTTCTAAAAATCTCTAAAATTGAAGCATAGAATGATGTTTCCTCTTTCGTAACTCAAAAACCAAGTGGATTCACGCAAAACCAATTTTCGGCATGCAAGCCAAATTTCAAGTCTAAATCTAACAGAAAAAAAAACAAAAGTTTTACTATCAATATCCCCGTAATCCCGTTGAGAGCCGTTTTCCAAAATTACCGCTCTTAGCTGATTTCAATTCAGCAGAAGAAAAATACAAACCAATTTCATTATTATAGTCCTTGTAGCTCGAAAAAAGTAATTTTTTTTGTCAATACGTCCCAGTAACCCCCTGCAACCCCCCAGAACTTGATTTGCTTAAAATTTATTCTTAGTGGATCCCTATTCAACAAAAGAAACATGCTTAACAAATTTCAAGTATAGGGGTCTAACAATTAAAAACAGGAATTTTTTTCTGTAACTCCTCTTGACCCCTCGTAAACATCTTTGGGGATCAATTTTCATTTTACTCTTTGTTAGAGGAACTCTATTTCATGAAAGGAACATGCCTACCAATTTTCAAGCAGGATGATCAAGTAGTTTAAAAATGGAAATATTTATCGATTACGCCTCTTAATCTCCCGAAATTAAACTTAGTAGTTGATATTCGCGAAACCCATTTTGTAGCGGTTCTCTACTTTACGAAAGGAATCTGCTTATCAAATTTCAAGACTGTACGTCTAACAGTTTAAAAATGGGGATAATTGTCTATAACGCCACTTGAGCCCCCGCAACGCCACTTCTGGGTCTGTTTTCACAAAACCCATTTTGTAGGGGAATTGCACTCTATGAAAGGAATCTGCTTAGCAAAATTTGAAGACTGTGCGTCGAATTAATTAAAAATGCAAAAAAAATATCAATAACGCCCCTTGAACCCCCGCAACACCACTTAGGGGTCGATTTTCACAAAACACATTTTGCAGTGTATTTCTATCCTATGAGAGGAATCTGCTAACCAAATTTCACGACTGTAAGTCTAATAGTTTAAAAAAAGAAATAATTATTTATATCTGCCCTTAGCCCCCCGTAACACCCCTTGGGGGTCAATTTTCTCCAAACCCGTTTTGTAGCGGATATTTACTCCATGAAAGAAACATTCCTACCAATTTTCAAGCAGGTAGGTCAAGTAGTTTAAAAATGAAAATATTTATCTCTTACGCCACTTAATCCCCTGCAACGCCACTTAGAGGTCTGTTTTCACAAAACCTTCTTATAGCTGATCTCTACTCTATGAAAGAAATCTCTTTATCAAATATAAAGACTGTGCGTCTAATAGTTTAAAAATGGAAACAATTATCTATAACGCCCCTTAAGTCCCCTCAACGCCACTTGGGGGCAATTTTCACGAAACCCATTTTTAGCTTATCTCTACCCTATGAGAGGAATCTGCTTACTAAGTTTCAGGACTGTACGTCTAATAACTTAAAAATAGGAATTTGTAACGCCCCTTAAATCCCCCGCCCCACAACACCCCTTGGGGGTCAATTTTCCGAAAACCCATTTTGTAGCGGATATTTACTCCAGGAAAGAAACTTACCTACCAATTTTCAAGCAGGTAGGTGAAGTAGTTTAAAAACGGATATATTTATCTCTTACGCCACTTATTCTTCTGCAATGCCACTTAGAGGTCTGTTTTCACAAAACCCGTTTTGTAACTGATCATTATTCTACGAAAGGAATCTATATATCAAATTTAAAGACAGTGCGTCAAATAGTTTAAAAATGGAAATAATTATCGATAACGCCCCCTAAGCCCCTGCAACGCCACTTGGGGGTCGATTTTCACCAAACTCATTTTGTAGCGGATCTCTACTCTCTGAAAGGAATCCGCTTACCCAATTTCAAGATTGTACATCAAGTAGTTTAAACATGGAAACAATTATTATTAAAGCCCTTAACCCCCCGTAACGCCCCTTGCGTTTCGAATTTCGGAAAATCCGTTCTTAGCTGATGTCTACTCTATGAAAGGAACATGTCTACCAAATTTCAAGTCTGTAGGTTGAATAGTTCCAGAGATTTCGTGATTAGTCAGTCAGTCAGTGAGTCGCTTTTCTCCTTTATATATATAGATATTCAACAAGATATACTTTTTTTGTGTGGTATTTTATTCTTGTGTCTTAAATTCAGTGAAAAAAAATTATGTCCTTTCAACAGATTTGAAAACTCTTGGGTCTTAATATATCCGAGATAATTTCTCCCAGTGAAATGGGTACTTTTAGTCTATACTAATGTGTTCCGCGATACCCTGGTGTACCATAAATCCAACACCCAGGGGTTCCATGTATGAAAATTCTAAAAGAAAATTATCAAAATGTATGCAAAGTAGTTCACTATGGAGCTTGTAAGACCACGAGTATCTAAAGCCGAAATTTCCAACCGTTCCATCCGTGGGAAAGGGGGTCTTAAAAACTGCGAAGCTGGATAGCTTATATCTTTTAAGAAATCTCCTGTAATTCTTTGCATACGTGAGCTCGACAGCCATTGCAAGATACTATATGGATTCAACAAAAGTGATAAAAAATACATTCGTATTTTAGGGTATGTTTTGAGGAGAGTGGGGTAAAATCTCTTTTCCAAAAAAAGTAGTGGGAAACTTGTGGCAATTTGACTTTGGAACTATTTATTTAGTTCCTGTATTTATAAAACTGAGACAGAAATTGGAGAATTTTCATTCCGTGTTTAAACAATTAAAGGTTTTTTTCCTTTGCTGCATGAAAATGGAGGCGCAAGCTGTGATGAAGGTGAAGGAGTCATGGTCTATAGCAGGGGTCGGCAACCTATGGCACATGTGCTACGCGATACAATTCTCAGTATCACTTTGCACTACTCAACAAATTTGTTAATTTTCGAATTGTTTCAAAAATGCCCTACTGTGTGGCACGCTGAATCATATTGATAGATTGGTTTGACACGCCACAGCAAAAAGGTTGACTACCCCTGGTCTAGTGACATGGAACAAATATTCCACGACGAGCCGCCCGAAATTCCGAGTAAATGCTTTTAAAAAGAATTTTTTCTTAACTGATGTTGCTTAATAGAAGTTAAAAACAGATGTACAAAATGACTACTAAGAAGGAACCTATGGACTATTGGTTGCTGAATACCTATGATGTGATGTTTGTGGAAAATAAAAGTAAACTCATTTAACCTGTTAAAGAATGTGCGTTAGTACCATACAGCAGTGGTCCTCAATCCCCGGTTCGTGGATCAAATGGTATCAGGCCACTCAAGGAGCACTAAATTATTTCCATTTTATTTACTGGGGTGTATATCTCGTGTTTGCGCGACTTTCCAAGGAAATCACATTATATATTCATTTTTTGGTGCAACTGAATTTTATATTGAAGGTATGTTTAAATATAATTAAATTATTCAATAAGAACAATTTAAAATATCAATAGATAACGTCT
Source organism: Trichonephila clavata (assembly GCA_019973975.1). Classification (NCBI taxonomy): domain Eukaryota; kingdom Metazoa; phylum Arthropoda; class Arachnida; order Araneae; family Nephilidae; genus Trichonephila; species Trichonephila clavata. The sequence goes on along the minus strand of BMAO01019648.1, from coordinate 101,163 downwards.
CACCTCAGCGGGCCGCGGTACAATTCTCAAAAGTTGACCAGTCCGGAAGATAGGAAGCACTGCTGTACGTCACGGATTCTGAGGATACGATAGAATTCTGAAAGAACTTTCAACCCAACTCAAAAATGTTGCACGCTATAACATTGAACTGTTCATCTACCTCTGTGAACCTCAGGGCCGATCCTACCAGGTGTGCAGCGCGTGCACCGCACGCGGGCGGCCAAACCAAGGGGCTGCCCCCTCCCCCAGGCCGTATATGTTCTATCAATCAAATAAAATTTCTTACAAATTTCTCAAAATAAAACTTTTAATAAATCGAATAAATATGCTGAATTTTGAATAGTTATATTGAAAAATCCAGTGTCGATTTGCCGATGACACAGCATAATTTAAGAAAAATAGAATGTTAGTGCATGGTGTTTTGGCTGATTGTCCCCATAAATGTCTACTCTCATAATAATGTTTAAATTCAATATGAATTTAGGGAAATTAAAATTTTTAATTTAATAATAATCTTACAATTTAGAAATACAAAATAGGGGAAAGAAGTGAGAGAGATTTTTGCTAACGGGTGTTTTACAACGCTTATATATAAACAATGCTCGTTTTCCTTTTTAGTAAATTATACCTCTATCAAAAGGTAGTTCTTGTAGTTTTATTTGGTATTAAGTCATAAGAGAAAAATTCTTGCAGAGCTTCTTTTGACTTTTGAGTAAATGATTTTCATTACAAAGCCTGTTTGAAAAACACTTCAACATTCACATAGTATTATTAATGTTAGTTCTAAATTTAATTTTATGTTGTAGGAGCTTAATGGTACTTTAGTACTAGGTTAAAAATAATGCTAATTTTATGCGCGTTTTTTTGAAAGTCCTATTTGTAACCAGATGCCATATAATCAAACAGGCGAATTAAACGATTCACAACATAGCACTAAAAAGAGAAACAAAAGAAAAATTATATTAAAACCTACTCTTGATCTATGTTTATCTGCCCGCTTGCATGTATACTCCTAGTTGGAGAGTAATTTCATATGATGTAATTCACTTAAGCCCCTTACCGGGATTACTATTGTCTCTATATTAGCAGCAGGGGAGGCTCTAGGGCCCGGGAAACTGGACCTATGTCCGAGGCGGTAAATTTTAAGGATTTGGGGCATTTGGACCAAATTTGAAAAATATTTTTTTTGCGAAAATTGGTATGAAAATAGTTTTTGAAACATTTTTATTTGGAAACTGTACCTTATTTAAATACCCCAAATTTTATTTTAGACTGAATTGAAATGCCGACTACTGACAGTTAAATTTGTGTATGTAACACGACTATACCTTTTTTTTTAATAAAAATTACATTGCGTGGCGATTTGTTATAGCAAGTATATGGGCCCCCAACCTCCGGATATAAGTACAAATGATTATCATTTATATATGGTATTACTGCGTTAAGGGTGACAAATGTGCATAAAATAATATTTTGTTTAGAGCAGAAATTTGAAGAATGTAAACTACAATTCTTCAAAATTCTGCTGTTATGTAGAATTAAAAACTATGTTTGTTAAAAAGCTATTGTGATCACTGTTCTAATTTATAAATATCTATAAAAAAATTACTTGCATTTACATGCCATTTTAATATTTGACTGGTTTTCTGACAGAATTTATTTTTAAATATATATTTGATTTATTTTTTTGCAATTTCCACAGTTATAATTTTGTATCTAGCAATGTGAATCTAGCATATCGTTTCATGTATCTTATTTTCTTATTTTGTACTGAGCACGTTTAAAGTCCGTTTTTTTATGTGTTGAACCTTGAAGAGTTCGAGGCTGGTGTGTGCGTTAAATCATGAAATTTGATGTTTTTTCTTATTTTCTTCTTTTATTTTCTCACCATCCTGAGTGAGTGAATGCGTGAATATTAACGTCGCACTGTTCAGCTACACGAGGGATTTTGGCGATGGACCACGTTGAACAATGGTCAAGTGACGCGGACGACACCTGAGCTGGCACCCCCTCTCCTAACTACCACACCACACCAACGGGAGGACGTTTGAGCTCTAGACAGATTTAACGTGCATCGCTCCCCTACACGGTGGGTCACGCCATCTCGAGTGGGTCACAAAGGAAATTCATTCCACCCACAGGATGTCCGGTGTCAGCTAACTTAAAGGGGACAGAGGCAATAAGTATTTTTGGAAGATAGTGAGCTACAGAACATGTTTCATTTTAGTCTTGAATGTGTTCTTATTCGAAGTTCAAACAAACACGTCTCTACCATCAATATAGACTCATTTTAGAAAAAAAATGGCCTGCTAAAATTGGCACAATTCAATCTGTTACATTTAGCTCGTTTGAAATAGCAACAGGTATTTATGGTTTTAATTTCGGATTAATTTGTTAAGACTTAAAATAAACACAAATTCATCCTGTAAGGTACACCTCCGAGTAAGGCGCAGTTAATGTTGCTAGCGGTCTCTTTGAATTTGGATCTCTTATGTATTTACCTCTAATTAAGGGACATTCTATTTAAGTGACACTAAAAAAAGTTTCTTTTTTCCTTTTTTGTAAAATTTTAAGATTTCAAGGACACGTTTGTGTTTCTCTTTAAATAAATTAAATATAGTGCTATCCAAATAAATCAATGTAATTTATTTAACAGAGGAAAGGAACAGAGAAATAAAAAATAGCAACATTGTGTGTTCCATGTTTTGATTTAGAGACAAATCAGAATATGTAATAAAGCGATTGCAACTCGTGGGGGCGTGTTTTCTTTGGGTTTACATAAATAGAAACACTAGTTTAGGTGGACACAATGCACAAGCTTTCAAAAAGATCCGTACAATGAATTATTTTCAATAAGTTTATGTAAGTACAAGATTTTATTGCTGATTTCAAACATTTATACGGTAATTAAACTTTTTCTATCAAGAATTTTAATTACTCTTGAACTGCAAATTTAAAAAATCCTGTGACTAAGGTATTTATTTGTATATCATTTATTTAAAGATAAATACGTCTTGAATTTCTAATTAAACTAATTTGTTTTGCATTAAACGACAAAATACTAAATATATGGTCTGGTGAGTTTAAATTTCTGGTTCTAGGACATATTGTCAAACACAAGGTTCCTTATTGGAAGGTATTACTATATTTTTACCCTATTAAGATAAAGTATTAAGGAATATTCTATTGTATTTGCCTTCGTGTAAAAGCGGACTATAAAAATAATATATTATTTTTTTTAAAAAAGGCTTTTTAAATATATGCGTATACGTTTATGTAATAAATAAATTATTGCATTTGCTTCATGAAAAAGCGGACTATAAAAATAATATATTTAGTTTTTAAAAAAAGTCTTTTTAAGAGAGAGAGAGAGAGTATATATATGCATATACATTTATGTAATATATAAATTTTTAATAAGTGCATAATGATTTTAACTGAAAGTATTACTGAGTTAAAAGAAAACTAGCTAATTTTAAGGTCAATGAAATTATTTTGTATTACGTATCCATAGCTGTAGTTAAGAGTGCATGGTTTGTAAAATTTCTTCCTTCCATTAAATTGAAATAATATTAATAGATGCTGATTTTTTTTCCATAAGACAGCTTCACTTCCTAAACACAAGACATGCGCATTCTTCATTACTGTTCTCAGTATTTAAAAAATGCGCCTCATTTGTCTTGTTTATTGTAAATTTTTTTTTTCTGAATCACATGCTAAGTTATTATAACACATGTGTTTTTAGAGATGGTTTTTCTCTCTCTTTCTCTTTCTTTTTATACATCAAGAGAAGTTAAGTAATATTATGTTGCAAGTATAAATATATTCTTATAAGTAATTGTGTTACTGCTGATCGAAGTATCGAAAATGCATTTCCGAAAATTTCTTTCGGATTATTTAAAGTTTGTGAATTAAATCAATAATAGGTTAGTATTTCAATGTTTACCTTCTTCTTTAACTTAAAGAGAGATAAATTTAATTGAATTATTATAAATTTATTTTCAAGTAAGATTGTGTTAATATTTAAATGTTATCGAAAATATACCGAACTGACATTTTCTAGAAAACTAAAAGACGGATTTTTATTGGAATGAGAAATATAACGTACTTTATTATTATTATAATAACCATGAAAATACTTTAAGACCCATAAACTGTATAAGATCGTGGTGCGAATTAAAGGCAAGGCTGGAAAAAAGTTGTGCTATTAATGCGGAGCAACGAAATGTATATAATGGAGAGAGAAAAGCGATGGCACCCCATCATTGAAAGAATGATTGCTGAAGTACAATTTTTTTTTTAGCCAGTCAAAATTTAGTATTCAGAGGAACAAGTACGAAGTTGAGATAATGGTAATTTTTTTAATGCAACTTAGATACTGGCCAAATTTCATCCAGTTATTTCAGAATACCTTAATAATGTCAGTAAATGCAAAAATAACAAAATGCGTATTCTATATTGCTTAGGGCAGCATTTTCAAAATAATTACTGTTTTATCCCAAAGTATTCGTAATGAAATAATACGTCCTGTCAAAAAGCAAAATATTACACTATAATTCTTGACTCCGTAAAAAGTTCAAGAGGAGTCAAAAAGCAAAATATTACACTATAATTCTTGACTCCGTAAAAAGTTCAAGAGGACGTTGGTGCTGGGGGGGGGGGGGGTTCGAGCAAAGACCAGCCATAGTAATTTTAACACAATTTTATTACTGTTTTACTTAATCAACCAACAAATCAAAAGTAGAGAATGCACTAAGCATTAAAACAGGAAGAGCAATTATATCTATGATTAATTCAACTATAATATAAATAAAAGCACTGAATACTGGGACGCTCTTGACTTCTACGTTTGAATTCTCTTTAGATAACTTGTTTAACTTATAAGACCTCCGGTTGCAATCCTATTCACAATTCAATCTCAGCTTTCAACTCTCAACCATCATCGTCTATTCCAAAGCTAACGTTTAAATAGAAGTACACGGCTAAATCTCGTCTACTTCACCGAGAAAGGTTTTCAACTGAACTCACAGTTATAAAGAATAATTTTACCCAAGAGGATTAGTGAAAGATTCACGGACAGTAAGGTATATATTTTAGAATTTTTTCTAGGAGTTGTTAGGAATAGTCCACAAGAAAGACTTTCAGATGGACACATTCTATATTGAATCCGAAATTTCTGAAAAAATTGATTTTACCAAAATAATTGACAAATTAGCTTCTCAGAAAGCCAGAAAAGTTAATTTACAATTATTTATTAAGTAGTCTTTGTAGAAGGACTGATTTATACACTTTTCGTTTCACGAAATTTGTGCTTTATTACTTTTTTTTTATTAGATTATATTTTCTGAGTAAATACTGTGTTGTAAGTTTTGCTTTTTTAATTGCAAAATGTCTATTTTTATTTCAAACGTAATATTTTTTTGTTTTTTTTATTACTTTGTTAAAGTGTTTTGCCGCGATCATAACCCATTAGCTAATCAAAAAATAAAAATTTTGCACTTCAAATCTTATTTGCAATTTTATTAATGTTTTACTTTTTACTCTTATACAGGCGAGCAGTTTATAACTTCAATATATAAGTATTAAATAAGTAATTAAATATATAAGTATTATAATAAGTAATTAAATATATAAGTATTGCAATAAGTAATTAAATACATAAGTATTGCAATAAGTAATTAAATATTTAAGTATTATAATAAGTAACTAAATATGTAAGTATTATAATAAGTAATTAAATATAAGTATTAGTCAAAATATGAAAAATTCTCCAGAGGGGCGGCACATTAGATCTTCGCACGCGGGCGGCCGACACCCTAAGATCGGCCCTGGTGAACCTTGCCAGAAAATACAGAAAATTATTTAAAAAACGTATTGATGTGTAACCTGTGATTTTTTTCCAAATGCCAATTTATTGGCACTTGTAATGAGTGGGGAAATAAGATTGTTTCTATCGACTTGGAACTTCTGAAGGAATTAATTTTAAAACAACTATATGTGAAAGCACAATTTATACTTTGTGCCCTAAGAACTTGCTTAGAATTAAAGATATTCCTCTGATCACACGAAATTCTTCTCCTGTCAGTTGCAATTGCTCAGTCCAATGGAAGCGGCCAAGGATTAGTCATACATGTGTAAAAAACAAAGTACCAACATAAAAACTGTCTTTGCATGAAATGAATGTAATTCAAAATGTCATTCAAACCTGCCATGTTGCAACACAAGTAGGCTAATTTTAATTCCTTTTTTTATATATGAGAGTTTTGTTTTTCTTAATAAGAAATACATAAATTTTGTTTGGTACAACTTTCATTTTCCTTAAGGTATTTTGAATAATTTTTTTTCATGGCACTCTTATTATTTTGTCAGAATAACATTTGTATTTTTTAGGAATGTATGTCATTGATATAATAGCCTTATCATGCCTTTACCTAAATAAGCTTTGGCCATTCTATAGAATGCCTAAGCAAAGTATGTAATAAATCTCATACTTCATACTTTGCCTAAAAACGTCCGGCATTTCATACTTTGCCGGTAACATATATATATATATATATAATCATATCTCAAACAGAGTAACATGCAATGTTTTGTAAAACTAAACAGTTTTCTAATGAGTCAATTTAAATGAAAATAAATTGAGAGAGCAGAATTAAAAATTATATAACAGACCATCTTTCTTCAATTAAAAAAAACTGCGAGTGAATACTTCCCATAAGAGAAACCTAAGTATGAATGGCTAAAAAAATCAGTTCTAGTACTACGATAATTCAGAAAATTCGACAGTGAAGGAGAGAGAACAACTTATAAATAGATTTGAAATTAAAATCTAAATTTAAGCAAGAACTCCTAAATTTTTTATTGTAAATTCATACAGAAGTATCTCACGCAGCTATAAACATTTTAATGCCAAACTGAACAACGCTATTTAAGTGAAAAATCTTTCTCGACGTTCTGAATTCAGTTCCCAAGTGAGGAGAAAACCCGCTCTTCCCGAACGCGCAAACAAACAAGGTGAAGGAAGAGTACTTACCTTGAGCCTGCAGATGACTTCCCGGTACAGTCTATCCGACCCCATAACCTCAGCCCCGGGGACATAGGTTACTGGGGTCCACTCCCGGAAGTCCACTCAACACTCCTCTCGAATGAACATTTGTTTCTTTAGTGCCAAATAGCTTAAGCTTTTTGATATAAAAACACGGTGAAATAATATTCACTTTGTGCTGTTTACGACCACGTTAAAAGTAGGAATTTCAAATATTTCAAAATAATTTTCATGAGTTGCGCAGGGAAAATAATTCTCCTCGATACAATTTGCGAACGTTTTCTTTCTCACAACTTCTCTCTAAAATATTTCCAAAGTATGAAATTCAAACTGCTCTCGCATAGTCCTGGTGAAATGGATCAAAGTTTCTAATAAAACTAGCACCGTTTTCTGGGATGTTTCACATTAAATTGAAGACACTGACTCTTTCTTTTAGGGATCGACACTAGCGATCGTGTGAAAATTGTCACAACGCGCGAGCGCTTCGAATCCTATCTCGGCTAAAAATGCCAGAAAGCACCAAAGCAAGAAGGCGCCTTGTCAGCTGATGCGGCGGGTTCAGAGTCCTTCGAGGGTTTGTTTACACAGAACGCGCTCACCTTAAGTTCCGAGGAAAGGTTTTATTTGTTGCCAACTCGCTGGAGTGACAGTGATTACCCCCAAGGAGAGCATTCCGCTCTCCACTCGAACGTTTTTTTTTTTCTATTTATCTGTTCCGTCTGAACACAATTCCCACTTGGCTCAAAAAATGCGTCTCAGGTTTTGAAAAAGATTCCTTTCCCGTGGGATGCGATAACAGAGTCGAATGACACGTACGATTTTCAAAAACTAAAAACGCCTTAATGAACGAGTTTTGCTTTCGAAAAAAAACCACACAATTGTAATTTCTCTTCCTTCGATAGTAGTGGAGTATTTTAAATTAGAAAACGATAGGAGAATAAAATTTTATTTTCTTTCTCGACATTATCGTTCTCGTACATGCAGAAAGTTCGCAACATGCTTCCACAAAAACAATTTCTTAATTTTTATTTTATCTTAAAATGTGAAATGGAGCGCTATCTGTTCACTAACACATCAAAATGTTTAAAAATTGCTAGTGTAAAGTGTAAACTGAATCACAAGCGGAAAAATAAAATCCAAAGCATGCGCACAAATAACACTACTTAAAAATAATTCAAAACCAAACTGCGCTACTTCTCCAGTCTGAGGGAAGCTTCTATCCCACCCATGGGCACGGATGTTTCACGTGAAAAATGCAGATACTCGAGTAGAAACACATAATCCTTTGTAGAACACACCCAGAAATATTCCAAGCAAGCGACCGCAAATGATAAAAAAAATTCTGCTCACAGAAGACGGCATCAAATGAAGTGCAGTCCATTCGACGAGATTAGATAGGCAGATTCGGTATTCAATGACAGGCTACAAATCTATTCTTACACAGGCATCTTTAAGTCAAAGATCTCGTCCAAGAGCGATGATTTATGAAGAACTTTTTTTCTCCTCGTTATCTCAGCTGAAAGATAGCCACCCATTGGCAAGAAGTGACAACAGCGGAAAAACACGAACTTTATTTTCCCGATAGTCGCAGAATCGACGATAGAAGCATCTGTTACAAAACTTGAGTCACTTTTTTTTGACAGAATTTTTTTAAAAAATAACACACTATAAAGTCATGTTACGTGTGACACCACAACTCGAACAGAAAAAAATTAGGCAACGTTTGAAGGAACCGAATCGTTTCGAGTCTCATCCGAGTCGGAAGCTGCCATCGCGTCGTAATCCAACGAAACAGCGGAATAATCCAGATGTCAACGGAAACCGAGCGCACTTACCCCAACGGCGCGACACAACCTCTCTCTATTGTTCACACAGCTCGAATGAGACGCTGCTGAAAGGAGCGTTCGCGGGTGGGCGCGTTGCCATGGCAACCGTCCCATGACCGTCAGCAGGAAGCACGTGGCCACGACCGCTCGCTTTGTTGCACCGCCACAACAGAAGTCCCCATCATTTCACGTGAAAAGGGTAAGCTGGGATCCCCGAAATGAAAATTGGAAAGAACGCAATACTTCAGCTTTATCAACTTCCACATCAAAGCGCTTCGAAATTAAATTAGTAGCAGTATTCCATCATTGTTCTTACGTACGGCATTGTTTTGTTACGCTTCGACTTCCGATTCATTTAACACAGTTGGTAAACCGTATAATATTCGAAAGTTTGTTGTTCGAAATAAACCGAGCAGAAAGGAAAAGCATATTACGGAAGTTTTGCATCATTAGCGAATGAAACAACTCAATTTTCCGGATCATTCCTACAAAGTTTCCTCAAGTTGATTCTCTTGATATAAATTTCACACATCTTATCAAATATAATTAATAATAAACAATTAGTGACGCAAAACCATTTTATTTTTACGAAGTAAAATGAAAACTTCAATTCCGGCGTCACAAAAGTTGACCTCGTACACGGCTATTTTTATATATTTTTCAATAGTTTGTAGCTCCTTATAATGTGAGAATACAATTTAATGCACACAACTCTTTTTTTACACGATTTTGAAATAACACGGTACACGAATTTAACGATTTTTTTTTACATGAATTTGTTTTAGCACGAATCTCAAAAAAATTTTGGTACATCGTGCCCATTGGATGAGGACGAATGGATCGAATTTATGTTACAGAATTTACGATAATAAAGAATTCGATAATGACAAAGTCGAAGGTGAAGTTCAGCTATTAACAGCTGATTTAATCAGCGAGGACTTGAAATTTGCTACTAATTAGGAACATTTTCTTACTCGTGATCGTGACATAGAGCGTGCATTATACTTTTTACGTTATCATAGGTTTTGTGTAGCAGGATATCAAGGACTATAGAAGCACTCGGAAAATCTATCAAAACAGCCGTCAATAACAGATTTTATAACAAAAGAAGAAAAAAAACCGAGACCGTTAATAGCAAACGAAATTTTTCATTTGAATCAAAAGCCGACAGTTGTGATAGACACATGTACTGAAGACAGCATTTTTGATCCAGTTCGTAATAAACATGCACATTATCAAGTACCGATGAATAGTTGTTTATTATAGTAGTTTTATTACCAAATTCAGTTTTAATTTTTGTATGTTGTATGTACTTATAGACTCAAATTTCACTCTACATTAACCTAAATTTTTTTTGTAATAAATATGAATTATTTGTTTTATAAATATGTAAAATGGATTTTATTGTTACCGTTTTGCACGGTTTTCTAAAGAACGCATCTACCGCATTTAAAAAAAAGAGAGTAGGGTGTATTTTTAAAAACGAATAGCGAGTGAAACAACATTAGTACATTTTTAATTGACCTGTTAAACAAAAAATTATTCAAAGCGTTCGCAGATAAACTTTTAACAGTTTTTAGAAAGCACTTTATAACTCACAATTAATATATATATATATATAAATTGAGTTATAAATATATATATATTGAGTTATATATATATATTATATATATATATATATATATACTAGCTGATACCCGCCCGCTTCGCTGGGTATTTCATGATGTTTTATAAACTTTTACTGCTTATATATATGTATAAATTATTGATATCTAAGTCCTAGCATTAAGAATTCGACTGAATTGAAAAATATACTTATACCTGTAACTGTCACCTGTTGATAAAAAAAAAGGGCAGAACTCATCTAATTTGTATTTTCTAAAAATCTCTAAAATTGAAGCATAGAATGATGTTTGCTCTTTCGTAACTCAAAAATCAAGTGGATTCCCGCAAAACCAATTTTCGGTGGATCTCTACTCCGTAAATTGAACATGCAAGCCAAATTTCAAGTCTAAATCTAACAGAAAAAAGCAAAAGTTTTACTATAAATATCCCCGTAATCCCGTTGAAAGCCGTTTTCCAAAATTACTGCTCTTAGCGGATTTCAATTCAACAAAAGAAAAATGCAAACCAAATTTCATTATTATAGTCCTTGTAGCTCGAAAAAAGTAATTTTTTTGTCAATACGTCCCAGTCCAGTAACCCCCTGCAACCCCCAGAACTTGATTTGCTTAAAATTTATTCTAAGTGGATCCCTATTTAACAAAAGAAACATGCTTAACAAATTTCAAGTATATGGGTCTAACAATTAAAAACAGGAATTTTTTTTCTGTAACTCCTCTTGACCCCTCGCAAACATCTTTGGGGGTCAATTTTCATTTTACTCTTTGTTAGAGGAACTCTATTTCATGAAAGGAACATGCCTACCAATTTTCAAGCAGGATGATCAAGTAGTTTAAAAATGGAAAAATTTATCGATTACGCCTCTTAATCTCCCGAAATTAAACTTGGTAGTTGATATTCGCGAAACCCATTTTGTAGCGGTTCTCTACTTTACGAAAGGAATCTGCTTATCAAATTTCAAGACTGTACGTCTAACAGTTTAAAAATGGGGATAATTGTCTATAACGCCACTTGAGCCCCCGCAACGCCACTTCTTGGTCTGTTTTCACAAAACCCATTTTGTAGGGGAATTACACTCTATGAAAGGAATCTGCTTAGCAAAATTTGAAGACTGTGCGTCCAATTAATTAAAAATGCAAAAAAATTATGAATAACGCCCCTTGAACCCCCGCAACACCACCTAGGGGTCGATTTTCACAAAACACATTTTGCAGTGTATTTCTATCCTATGAGAGGAATCTGCTAACCAAATTTCAAGACTGTGAGTCTAATAGTTTAAAAAAAGAAATAATTATTTATATCTGCCCTTAACCCCCCGCAACACCCATTGGGGGTCAATTTTCTCCAAACCCGTTTTGTAGCGGATATTTACTCCAGGATTTAGATTTTTTAGATTTAGACTTGAAATTTGGCTTGCATGTTCAATTTACGGAGTAGAGATCCCCCGAAAATTGGTTTTGCGTGAATCCACTTGGTTTTTGAGTTACGAAAGAGCAAACATCATTCTATGCTTCAATTTTAGAGATTTTTAGAAAATACAAATTAGATGAGTTCTGCCCTTTTTTTTATCAACAGGTGACAGTTACAGGTATAAGTATATTTTTCAATTCAATCGAATTCTTAATGCTAGGACTTAGATATCAATAATTTATACATATATATAAGCAGTAAAAAGTTATAAAACATCATGAAATACCCAGCGAAGCGGGCGGGTAACAGCTAGTATATATATATATATATATATATATACAATACATAACCAATATGCAAAATATTATATATATATATATATAATGGCATATATAATATATTATACAGAGTCTCTCGAAATATAAATAATTTTTTACCCCAAATCTTTTAAATTACCGTAAAATCCAGTGTATAACGCGCACCCCCCCCCCCCATTTTGACGAAAAAACCCGAAATGCAGTGCTCAATGTTCATATGTATTGGTCCTTTATTCGTAGTATTATTTCAAGCTTTAGAAAAAAAATAGTATAGTTCTAAGAACTACAACAACCCTTAAGGAATGTCATTTCTTTCAAAATAACAGTATTTCGACCTATGTAGAGGTCTAATTTTTTTCTGTGCTCATCTTTTCTTTATGTTTATACCCGGAGTATAACGCGAACCCATAAATTTGAATCTTATTTTTTTGTGTTAAAAATGCGCGTTATACGCTGGATTTTACGGTACTTCAAATAATAAAATTTTACAGAAAAAAAAATGATTGAAAATCTTTTATAGCAACGCACATACGAGTACTTATCATTTCAAAGTTTATCGAATTTCCAATTCTAAGTGTACAAAAATGAAAGACTCCAGAACACAGTAATCAACGCTGCCCAAGCGTCCGTTGCATCCAAAACTCATTCGACGGAGAAACCTTCAGGGATATCCCGTACAAAATACGACTCCCACCGGAGACGAAAAAGGAATCGGCATTCGTTGTTTGTTAATGTCTCATTACACTGGGCTGGCCGAACTGCTTAATTTTATCATAAAAAATGGATGATTTTGATAACACGTCACGAATTGATGAGATTTGCCTCTGCTGATCAGTAGAGCGTGCGTTTGACAGCGAGTCAACCATTGCGCAAAAGTATAAAAAACAACCCATAGAACTTTCATACAAAAAACTTACCGCATCGAAAATAAAGGAAACATTTCAAGTATCTTTAACAGCACCCCGATCGCAAATCCTCTTCTCTTTAATGGTTCCAGAACCCCCCATTTTTTTAGCGAGAAAAACAAAAGAGGCTCTAATGGTCCCATTAACGGGCCTTCCGTAGGACAACCAAGTAAAGAGCCGCTTTCACTATTTTCTTTAAAAAAAAAAGATCTGAAAGAGCTCTTTTAAATCGGGAAAGACGAGATAAATACCCCTCCTTGCAAATAACAGGAGAAGGGGAATTCTTTTCAGAAATAGAATGTCCAATAAAAACACGCTCTTAATACAAAAATGGCTGAGTTTCTTTTTGCAGTGAAGAAGAAAGAGCGACCTATAAGCACACTAAGCTTTGTTTCGGATCTATAAGAACTCTCTTCATATACAGTGAGCTGAAAACATTATAGAACTCAACCTTTAAAACCGGGCCTTATATATAGGCTGCCCTTTTTTTATTATTATTATTGTTTCACATTTACATCGGCTGTGGTCAGAGGCGTACGCAGAGCATTTTTACGGGAATAATGGTATCATTTTTATACATGAAGACGAAAGCGTCAAAGAGTAATCTTTACATTAAAAAAAAATAGCCTGGTGTGTGAGGGGGTGAGCCCCCCAAACCCAGTTTTGTTTACGACACTGGCAGCTGAGCAACTGCTGTTCCATGGGATTCGTAGACAATTCATTTCCCATTTTCCCCCCAGAATTTTCCCGAACTGTGTGTTTGAATAATTTTTTACAGCAATTGTATCACAACCGAAGTGAATGAAAGCAATAATAATAACTGCCGAGTGAATAAAAACGTCACGCTGTTAAGCTACACGAGGGCTGTTGGCGAAGGACCTCATCATTTCGAACCACGGTTAAGTGACGAGGACGGCACCTGAGCCCACGACTTGACAACGCTGATCACGAGTATTCGATCATAACCCTTCAACAGTTGCCCAATACGACTTCTACGGAAAATAAAAAGAAAGGGAATGGACGCTCTGGGACTGGTTGCTAGGCCATTATTAGAGCATTGTCTAGTAAAGAAGCGTACGCAGCACCAGAGTTTATGATACATCAGTTTTGCATCTTTAAAGTAAGTTTCCAATTTGTATTTGTTGAAAAGATATATAGCTAATTTATTGTCAACCTTCAACAACAACAAAAAAAATGAATTTAAATTTCAAAGATTTTTTTTTTAGACTATGCATTTGCCATATGAAAAATTTTATTTTTTTCTTCATGAATTTCAAAAAAATATGTGTTAATGTTAATTTCTTTAATCACTATTTGATATTCAAATAATTTTTGAAAAAAGGATGTTTGAATAAATATACACTAAAAGATGAGGCCTTAACGTCAACCCTAAAATGATTCTTGTCGTGAATTTCCGAAATTTAAATTCGAGCTCAGTCGAGATTCAGGACCAAGAGGAAACACGTGTTTCGTTTCCGGACCCCTCGAGAGCACTTCAGAAAGATAAGAAGTTCCCGAGCAGTGAAATTTGATTCCGTGCCCTGAGGTACTAGAAATTCAAAGAAAGGGGGAAAAATCAAATTGTGTCTCGTTGTTTTCAGGAGGTATTTCACATTTTTCATTCTTGGGTCAATCGAGACTTACACGAACTGATTCTGTCATTCGTCTTGAAATCATTTGAATCATGTTAGAAAAATCACCGGAGAAGTTTTTCTTTTAAAAAAGCAATGGATGTCTTTTGCACGAGTAACGCAGCATCAAAATAAAAAAAATTACTGTATCAGAGATTTAATATCTTTTTTTTTGTGTATGTGTACACTGGTGTTCACAATTAAGAGAATTTTCAGATTTGTTCGATTTCTAGAACTATTGAACAAATTTTAATAAAATTGCATCATATCAACCTAGGGTTCATGTAATGAAAAAAAATAACCATTCAGCAGTTGTAATGCACATGCAAGATCACGCGTAACACTCATTGGAATCATAAGATATGAAACAGCAGTTGCAGGATAGAACAAAATAATAATAAAAATTGTTCTCCTCCTACACATACACAAACCTCGCACCGTAAATTTAAATAGGAAAAAAAAAAGGAATTTATGCGTTCCTGTGGCAGTTAATCCCACTGGTTCAGCAACTCTGTTTTCAGGCTTTGGATGGTTCTCTGAGGGGGGTTGCGATTTGCAGTTGCGCCTCCCAGGCATGCTCTATAGGGACGAGGTCTGGAGATCTGACAGGGCAATCCATACGGTGAATATTCTCACCTTCCAGAAATTCGTCGACCAGATGAGCTCTAAATGGCCTAGAGTTATCATCTATTTAATAAAATCAAGGCCAACTGCACCCGTGAAAAGACGATCATAGGGCTCCAAGACTTCATTCCTGTACCTCACAGCAGCCACAATGCCTTTTTCAAAGACATGAAGGTGTGTGTGGTCATCCAACGTAACATCTATCCAGACCATCAAAACGCTTATGTATTCGACACACAAGATATGCATCTTTCTTTCGAAACAGCATTTTTACATTTCGTACAAATCATTTCATGAAATTCGACAAAATATGCAAATTCTCTTGATTTTGAACATCAGTGTAATATACACCGAGCATAGTATGAACACCTACTCAATAACACGTTGCACCCCTTTCTACCTGCAAAACAGTTGCAACTCGTCTTGGTATGGATACCACATGTTCTTGGTAGATGACTGGAGACAGGTTGTACCAATTGTCTAAGCAGTGCTCACGTAAAGTCGAGACATTCCGACATGAAGATGTTTGATCTTTGAGCTGGCTTTCTATATAAAAACCCAAATGCGCCATAACAGATTAAGGTCCGCCGAGTTAGGTGCTCAGGATATTAATTGGATTTCATCTTTATGCCCGTCAAACCCTTCTAACACAATTTTAGGGGGAGCTGTCCAGCTGGAAGATTCCACTTCCAGTTAGGAAAACAGACGCCATATAAGGGTGCAAATGATTCGCAATTATGCCCAGATAGTCTACAATTTTCATGACCTTTTCTACCAGATCTAAGGGTTGCAGAGTCCCCCATGAGAACGTTCTACAAAGCACAATATCGCCATCACCAGTCTATGTATATGGAGGGAGCAACTGTTCGACTGTGGAAGACGGCGCACTCTGACACGGCTATAGACGTGATGAATGAGAAATCGTGATTCATCCAACCAGGAAACTGTCTTCCACTTATTTACGGTTAAGTCTCAATGTTTCTGAGCCCACTTTTGGCGTAGCTGGCAACGACTCTTCGTCAACAGAAGCCCACGAGTGGGACGTCTGCTGCACAACCCCATATCCAACAGTGTTCTCTAAACTGTATGTTCTGAAACACCTGCCCTTGAACCTGCATTGTATTGGGTCGTCAGCTGAGCCACTGTCTGGCGCCGATTTTACTTTACCAAGTGGGACAACTCCCGACGTTCTTTTTCTATAATGATGCGTGGACGTCCGACAATTAGGTGACAACTTCTGGTTTCACCACTATTTATCAACTTTACATAAATACCAAAAACAGCAGAACACGAACAACCTACCAGTTATGTAGAATCTTCAGGCCTTTACAAATTGCCCTCTTTCAAGTACGCTTAAACCAGCCGACTTTCCCCTCACTCGCAAAAGTAAATGCACAAGAATGATAGCTAATCTTCTTCAGCAGCAGTTCAATACCATTTTCTCACAGTCACACGACTTCCACTTCATCCAGAAGAGTTTATTGAAAAATGTGGAGGTGCTCATAATGTTTTGTCTCGATAGTGTATGTATGTATATTTCAAGCAATTAGAGTTAATCCATTATCCAGCTAAAATTCCCGCTCACGGTAAAGTCCTTAAAAAAAGTGTCTACTCTAAAGGTCATTTTTCGATACTGAAATTCCATGTGAGTTTCATCTTTATAAATTTATTCCAACGACAAATTAAAGAAAGATGTACGCTATGCACCTCTCAGTTAGATAAACAGAACGTTGAGCGTTGTCCACTACTTATGAGCGACGTAATTGGAAGCTATTGGACAATTGGCAACGAATCTCCCTCTCTCCACTCTACATCAACATGAGGACTTTAACCTCAACAAATTTAATCTGCATCAATTCCTCCACACGATGGATCTTTAATAGTACTTGGATTCGAGCTCACAACTCGACAGAAACAATGGCGGCCACGAGTAAGTGAGAGTTCTATCTACGTCGCACAACAAACGCGAAGGCAATTATTGGCGACAGACCTCGTCATTTTGAGCATCGGTCAAGTGACAACAACTAAGACAGCCCTTCCACCCCACGCTAACGAGAGGACTTTTAACGTACATCAGCCCCTCTACATGGACCAGCGGCGAGAGAGAGGAAAAGCTCGTCACAGTGATTATACACCGTCTCGGTTCAGTTGAATAAATTTGGGATCATGTACTGTGAAATTGTTTCCGTTCTATACTTCAAACAACCGAAGAAAAAATGCCTCTCGAATTGAAGGAATGGCGTGAAGAAACAACTCAAAAAAGTCATTGATAACAGAATAAAACCTAATTTGGAGGAGAATTGAACAAAAATGATAATAAAGAGGAAATATTATTTTTTAAGAAACTAGAATATTCCGGAACAAAATTTTATCGTAATGTAAACATACAAAGCACATTCTGATTTAATATCGTGGTATCTCGAGCTAACAGAGAATAGTACCCATTCACTTCTACCCTTAGCAAAACCAACTTAATTGGCTTTCTTTTAGGTAAAAGGCCACGGTAGCCTAGTGGCCAAGGTAACGGACTCGTGGCAGACATGTCATGAGTTCGAGTTCAATGCCGCTGAAGACCCTCCGTGCAGGGGAGCGATGCACGTTAAATCCGTAAAGAACTCAAACGTCCTCCCGTTGGTGTGGTGTGGTAGTTAAGAGAGGGAGGTGTCCGCTCAGGTGTCGTCACTTGACCATAGTTCAAAATGACGAGGTCCGTCGCCAAAAGCCCCCGTGTAGCTAAAAGCAGTGCGACGTTCATATTTACTCACTCTCTCATTCTTTTAGGGAAAAAGAGGCTTTCGTAATAATCGTATGTTATTTTGGTTTCGATTCGATACGTCAGAGTTCCTTTTAGGAGAAGGCTTTACTTTGAGGAGGGAAATTTTTATTTACCCGAAACTAAAAAAATTACCCTTTCCTCAAAATGTTTTTCTCTGATAATATTTTAACAGACTTCAACAAAAAAAAACGATTTTATCCCATTTTTTACCTTTTGAGTTTGAGTGTCTAAAGAATGGAATCAAGCAATATATTTATCCCCATTTAATTTTTTTTAAATAATTTCAATCTCATCTGACATTCTTAGTTCGAGTCCACCGAGGAAATATTTGAACGTGACAGCGACATTAACCAATCACAATACGTCATCATTCCCTTTTAAATAGTGGCTTTTCCCATTTCTCTCTCATGAATGGAAAACGATAAATCTTCCAATCCTGCGCAGTACTTTATTTATCTGGTCTCTAAGAAATCAGGGTTAATGTATGTCTGTGTGAGTGAGACAAAATATAATAATAACTACTATATAGTAAAATTAAAATGTTCTTTGAAATAAGACAAAGTAAAATGGTAAATAATTGTTGAAAAAAAACATAACATGATATAAAACCATGATAGAGAAAAAAAAATTAATTATAAAATATATCATTCATCAATTATGAATTTTCCAAAATGGTTGTTCAAATAAAGTACAGTTTAATTAAATCTTTTCTTCTTTTTTTTTTGAAACTCCGTTGATTGAAAAATTTTAAAACTTTCGGCAACATCTTGTTTTCCTTTTCTCTCTGTTTGTGATGCCATTCGTCAAAAGAGTGACGTCACAACCGATCACAAAGACATCTAAGCGATTCTTATCTTCGTGAGGAAAGACGTAACCTTCTTGGAAGACGATCTGAGACGACGAGGAAATTTGCTCAGCAGGAAATAATTACTTTCAAATTGGGTGGCGACGATCGCAATCTCAAGATACCGCAGAATCGTTTTTTAATGCATAGAACAAACAGAAAGGACGCTCTTTCGCTAGAGGAGGGGAAAACATGATTTAACTATTTTCAAAAATTAAAATTCGAGGATGGAACATTCCAAACAATTTTTAAAAACAACAACAAGGAGACAAAAATTAAAATAAAGATAATTTGGAGTAGGCGTTGAATACTATAAAAAGAGAGGGTCAACATCACAGCCGTTCTAATTATCTCAGCCCTTGTGTCTTCTTCCAGCGAGGTCACTTGCCGAACAAACTGCCTATGTGTATTACTTGGAAGGAACACAGCGCGTTTACAATTTACAAACAACATTCCAAATGTTAGTGGGAATAAACATCAGAGCGAGCAAAAGATAACGATCGAGAACCACCTTATCTTTTTTAACGATGACACTATCTCTTTCGGCGAGAATACAATTATTGCAATCATTATCTTTTGAACAGAGAGTTCCGGGAATCAGAAGAATCTTCGAACCCACATGAATATGACCTAACTAGTATATATTATTTCGCTTAAGGAAGATAGCACCCTATTACCGAACAAATAATTTCATTAGTGAGTATTTTGTCGCCCTATTCAGCGACACGAAGGCTCTTGTTGACGGATCTCGTAATTTTGAACCAAGTTTAATGGACGAGGAAGACACCTGAACTGGCCCCCCTTTCTCCTAACTTCCACACCACACCAACGGGAAGACGTTTGAGCTTCGACAAATTTAACATGCATCGCCTCCCTACACCAAATATTTTTATAGAAACAAAAAATGAACGGCAGTGCAAAGCCCAACACAAAACAAAATTTTAACTTCTTAAAAAAGCAGTTTTTGTTGTTGTTTTTTTAAAAAAAAAAGAAAGATTAGAGGATTTTGTAAAAAAATTAAAGCAGAAATAGCCAAAAGTTTTATGTTGAGAAACGTTTTGTCACCTTATATTTTACAAAGAAAAAAAGAAGAAAAAAAAAACCTTTGATGACTATTAATATTAAATTTTCCAATCCTCTAAAAAGTAAAATTCAGAGCATTTTGAACAGCGAAGTATTTCAATGAGCGATCTGTTCTGGCTCATAGAAAATGGAAGAATTTTCAAATGGGACCAAAGTTCAATTTTATCTAAGAAAATTTTATTCAAAACTTCTTCGGTGTCTTTTATACTATAAATGTATTTTGTAATTAGTGATTGTAATAAGTGTGTTTTGTAAGTAATGTTACAGTATCAGCAATTATATTTTTAAAACACCCCAAAGGAATGATAGAAAGAATGTCATTCAAGTATTTCATATTTGCGCCATTTTTAAAATAGCTTTCATTTTCACGGTTGGCTGTGCTGAATTAAAGTCGCTCTCTCTCTATATATAAAGAACGACGTCTCAAAAAATAAGCAACAAACAGTATAGTTAGCATCACTCGTGTAGAGTGAGTGAATATTAACGTACCACTGTTCAGCTACACGAGGGCTTTTGGGGACGGTCCGCATAATTTTGAACCATGGTCAAGTGACGTGGACGACACCTGAGCTGGCAACCCCCTCTCCTAACTACCACACCACACCAACGAGAGGACGTTTGAGCTCTCGACAGATTTAACGTGCATCGCTCCCCTACACGGCGGGTCTTCAGTGGTACTGGGATCGAACACATGACACGCTAGCCACGATCCGATGCCTAGACCACTTGGCTACCGCGGCCACCATCACTGGTGTAGAAGAAAGGTTACAGCAACAAAATTTGCGCATTTACCCTGCAGTGAAATGAAAAAGCAGTTAGACCCACGGTGAAATATTTGCTTAATCATCCATAAAGCTGTGCAGTGATTTAGATTTTAAAACAAATTCATTTAAGCAGTTGCTATTTCTTTCGATGCACTGGATTGTTTGGTGCTAATTTCTTTCTGTCTGTGTTCAAAAATGTCTGAAAATAAGTCGTAGGAGTGAAATCGCAGCAGGTATGCCATCGGACGGATCCATTGTGACGAACGACCGTCAGAGATACCCCGAGTCAATCGTTCCATCATCAGCAACTGGTGGAATCTTTATCAAAATGAACGTACAGTGTCACGAAGAACAGGTAGCGGACGTCCTAGAGTTACAACAACGCGCGGGAACCGTTATCTGTGTCGTGGCCGCGGTATGCGAGTGGTCAAGGCCACGGACTCGTGGCTGGCATGTCATGGATTCGAGTTTAGTGCCGCTGAAGACCCGCCGTGCAGAGGGGGTCGATGTATGTTAAATATGTGCAGAGCTCAAACGTTCTCCCGTTAGCGTGGTGTAGAAGTTAGGAGAGAAGAGTGCTGGCTCGGATATCATCCTCGTCACTTGTCCATGGTTCAAAATTACGAGGTCCGTCCCCAATAGCCCTCTTGCAGCTTTATAGTGTGTGATGTAAATATGACTCTCACTCATTTTCTGTGTCGGCAATCTGGACACTGGACGAGCTCCATCCATCAACTTTCATCATAAATAGTGATATCCTGACGGACTGTTTGAAGGCTGCATGAAAGTCATCTGTATTCCAAACTATACCATCAGTTCGGGTGCCATTGACGTTGCCTCACAGAACAGGTCGATTACAGTGGGCTCTGAATCCTATCTACTGGACAAACGAACAATGGTTCAATATATGGTTGACCGATGAGTCCTGATTCTTTATAAACAACGATTCCCGACGGATTTCTGAAAAAACCACATTAACTCCATTTCAAGCTTACAATACCGCTGAAAGGAATTAAGGTGGCGCTAATTGAACTAGAATTAAAATATCTTATGAATGAAAACCCCCCTTGTTCTACCGTTGCCAAAAGCAACAAACATAAAATGCATCCTACGAATTTTGGATTACCAGATACCACAGAACAGCTACGGTCATGGTTTGGGCAAGGATATCAGTCTCCACGACTTTCGTCCATGGTCAGTCATTTATGTTCGTCCTGGTGCCATCATTCTGGACGTTAACGCAAAAGTACATTGAGCTCGAGTTGTCAACCAATAAATATTACTCCCAAAGGAATGACCAGCACGTTCGCCCGACTTGAACGCGATAGAGCATGTCTGGGATGTTATGAGGAGATGTCTTGCTGCCCTTCGCAATCCTTCTCGAAACCTTAACGACTTGACAATATGTCTTCTTCGAATCTCACAAAGTGTGATTGGCAACCTGCTCGCAGGTTTGAGTCGTCGAACATGCATTTCCAGCAGAGGCGATGCTGATAAATGTTTGCAACTCAAAATTTTTTTTCACACAAGTTAGGGATATTATTGTTTATGTTTCTAATTTAAAAACTAATTATTGTTTTCCTCTGTTATTTTGCTTGTCATTGTCCCAGCCATTCAACAACCTGTGAAACTTTCATTGCGTTTCAATAGAGTGTTTTCATTCACCCCCCCCCCCGTTTGTTGCGTATTTAATTTATTTATTTATTGAGTTTCGTCATTTGAAAACACGGCCAACTGAATAGGTTGACAAAAAAAAAAAAAAAAATTGCACCAAACACGCGACATTTTTTGGGCAGGAGAGACAATAACAAAAGGACGGGTTTACATTATTTATGCTTCGGTGAAGCATTCTGTGTTTGGACGAGGCTGTACATAGAGTTATACGAGTGTGTTTGTCCCAAAAAACGTTAAATGTTATAATTTAAGTGTCATGTCTTAGTTATTGTGTGCGGAAAGCCCATTTTACTACAATAAATTTTTAGTCTCATTCTAAACTTTCACACCAAGCTACTGACAATGATAATCGAGTGGTCGCGGACACGAACTCGTGGCCAGCGAGTCACGAGTTCAATTCCTCGTGCTATTGAAGACCTTGACATTTAAAGGGGTTGATGCACGTTAAATTTGTCGTGACTCAAAGTATGCATGTTGGAGTGGAGCGGAAGTTTGGAGAAAAGAGTGCCAGTTCAGGTGTCGTTCTCATCCCTTGTCGAGGTTTAATATCCCGTGGTCCATCACCAATAACCTTCGTATTGCTTTAGAGAGGGAATATAATAGAAAATCAAATCCACACCACGATAGGAAGTTTGAAAAGTGGAGTGCCACACACACACACACACACAAACTCAGCTTGTCTCCTCGTCACTTGACCTATTTCAAAAAGTACGATATAATTCGCCAATAGTCCTCGCGTTGCTTTGAAGTGCGACGATTTTGAACCATCAATCAATCCATGCCACACAACGACAGGGCTTTGAGCTTTCAAGCGACGGATCTTTACTTGAAGCAGAAGATTGCCAATCAAGACTGAAAGTCAGTCTATGGGAAAATGAATACTTATCAGAAGAGGGTGTTATAATACCTAAATCCTTAATTCAGTTGCTCAGCTAGACGATTTACATCTATTATATTCTTATATAATATTCCAATGATTCAGTTCATCCTCTTAGACATTTTGGTTCATTAGACGATACACACAGAAGTCATGTATACAGCACAAAGAACATTACATAACTGATTCTGCAAGCTAAAAAAACACAGATGATTTGCAGCGCCGTCTATTCATTTTACATTTAATTTATAACAGAGGGCTTTCCGAAGAAAAAAATTATTTTCCTCACTTCATTTAAAATTCAAAGATAATGCTGATTTGAAAGACACAACAAATCTTTCTAATTGAATTTTCAAGAACAATTATTTTTTTTCCTAAGGGCTCGCTCAAATAAATGTACTTGTTCCTAAGATCGGACTCACTTTCATTTCGTCTTAATTCAAATTACACCGGTCATTAAATAAGAAATATTTGTTTGTCCCTTTTCTAAACTCCTTTCGAATAAAAAAGAACATTTATACTGATCAAATGCAGAAATTCTAAACGTAACTTTTTTAGTGCTGAACATATAATTTAAGTTGAACGAGATTGCGAGAAAGGTGTTAATGGAAACACTTGTTTCCATTAACACCTTTTCATTTGATTAACAAGGGCAAAAACGTATTGGTTCCTGTGTCCATCTATGGATCTGACCCTGAAAATTGTTCCATTTCCACAATAGCTAAGATTAAATAAATGTAATTTTTTCTCATATGACAGAAAACAATAAATTGCTTCTCTTGAACAATCAAAGACCAGGGAAACATTCTCGGTTGTTGTTCTAATCGTGAGTCGAAGGAAACCCTCTCGAGGATCACATGAATTGCTAGTTCTGGATGCGAGTGATAACTTATGATTCGTGCGAAGGTTATTTCCCATTCCTGTTCAACGACAAGGGTTTAAACGGTGTGGATACCAAGTGAGGAAAACTATTAATGACGGGATGTCTATCTTTTTTCATTCCATGAGCCAAACAATTGCATTCTTGTATGAAAATTAAAAGACATTTTCATAACATGTGAAGCTATTTTGAACTACCGATGCCTTCTGCGTTTAGAAGTAGTCAGCTCAAACATAAATAATAAAATACGCTTTAAAATTGATGCTGTGATATCAGAAATGGCACACGATCTATTTCATATTGACAAAAAGTATGCTTTAAAGACCTCTGATATGAACTAAAACAACCACTACCAACCCCAGGGCAGCAGCTTCCTTGGGTTCTCACGAAACCTCCCTCGTTCTAAAATTTACTTGAACAAAAGAGATGAGATCCAATTAGTTTCCCACGAACAGGTTCTCCACAAACTCTTTCTTCTTCTCCACAAAAGGCATCCGGTTGTCTGAACATTCCACCAGAAAACAATGTTCTAAGTTGTTTTTTTTGTGTCGGATGAAGAGACCCTGTCACCCCCGAAGAAGCAAACGGTGAAGAGCAAATTAACTTCTTAAGTCATTAGCAGATTATTTTTAACGCTGTGAACAATGTTAAAAAATATTTTGAACGAACACTTTCAGTAGTTGAGATAAAAAAAAAGGTTATGATCTGTAATCTAGTTGGAGAAATTCATTTTAACAAGACTGACATAGTGCTTGTGATATTTTTCTTTTCCACAAGACGCATAATGCGCTATGTATTTTATTTAACATCGATGTGTGAAACTAAAAAATTCTCATTTTACATTAATTCAGTGCGTCTTTCACGTACATCACGAAATAGAAATTCCCCCTTTAGAATGATCCAAACCGCACGTTTCTTCCTTGTCTTGATGCCTTCAATGTGTGTTATGCTCAATCCCTGCACTCAAATAAACGATGGATTGAAATCGATGTAAATTTCGTTTTGTGTTGGAAATAGAGGACTCGGCAATGGAAATTCGGTAAGAAGCATAAATTTTCGAAAGGAGTACCAAATTAAAAAGTAACTTAGCATTATTTTATAGCATGCATTCACATGAGTAAGACACAATTAAATGGCAGATTGATTTTTATTGCTTTAATATATTAATCTTCTATT
The DNA here is from genome assembly GCA_019973975.1 of Trichonephila clavata. Lineage (NCBI taxonomy): Eukaryota > Metazoa > Arthropoda > Arachnida > Araneae > Nephilidae > Trichonephila > Trichonephila clavata. The sequence goes on along the minus strand of BMAO01019648.1, from coordinate 75,708 downwards.
TGTTTATTTGATTGTATTTATTGACTGCGGTTATTCACGTAGCACTTCAAAGCTACACTAGAGCGGGGCCACACGACGCCAATGTGGGTAGTAATGTGCACTTCAAAATTATGAAGAAGATTTAATGAGCAGTTTTCTGTTGAACCTAAGATTCGAAAACGCCGCTACCCCACGACCATCATCATTAGATCTGACCGACTTTATTTTAGTAAAATGGGATATTCGAAATAAATTTATAATGAAACCTCTACATTAATAATTACGTATACATATGAATATATATATATATCAAATTACTGATTACCAATTTTTATTAAGTCAATATTTCACCGCAATTATATTTATTAATTTAATTTTAATATTATATCTACTTTACAAAAATGACTCCTAACAGCTATGTTTGACAAGTTTCTGTCAAAAAATAAATTTCTTACATTCAAGACGTTTGGTTTATTATTCGAAAGAAAAGAAAATTTTTGCTACACCATGGGTCAATCACTTTTCATTTCAAATGATTAAAACATCCCTTTTGTTGCATAATAAAACATTTTCTATAACAAATATTATTTGACATAAGCTGTTACAGGCACACGAATAATATTTCCTTAAATTTCTTCCAAAAAATGCAATCCCCCCCCCCTCCAGTCCTACCTTTTGATTTTATTTATTCCTGGCATTGATAGAGAAATACCGAATGGTTGGGGAGATGCAAGGACATTCATCCAGGAATCACGATTGAAAAAGTCGCATGTATGACCGTAAAGTGAACTCGATCAGAGAATCCCTCGCCAAAGGACCGCGCCAATCATTTTGAAATCATTCACAGTGGATCATGGCAGAGTCGCCTGTTTCAATTTTTGAGCCCAGTCCAAAGAGGGAAGGGGGCTGTAGATATCAAATTGTTATTCATCTAAGGGTGCATCCATGCCAAGTTTTGATTTATTGCTTTTTAACTTGACACTGCGAAGCAACACGAGATTTAGTAGCAGGGGACCTCGTGGTTAAGAAACATGTTCATTTGACGAGGATGACACCCCACTCTTCTTCTTTCCAACCACGGACACGCGATGATCAGCTCCTCTACACCACAGGTCGATCATGATCAGAGGCGTAGCTACCGCCGTATCGATGATACGGGGCCTCGAAGCTATGGGGGCCCCAAAACGTGTAAGCAAAAATCGCAAAATGTAAAGAGGCTCCAAGAAAGGGCCCCTCAGGAACTTTGACACAGGGCCGACTCAGGACGCCAGTGATCATGGTTCCGAGTTTACGACCCTGACCACTGGAGTTCTGCGGCCGCTGCACGCAACAGGCAGAGTGAGTTTTTCACTTGGTATTCTCATCTCCTAATACGAAACAGTCCGCCCACCACTGAACGATGTGCATTCAACAGATCGGAAGTGCAGAGGGTGGGGGCGTGAGTAAACGGAAGGACCTACCTTGAGTGCCGTGAGGCGGGCGATCTTCATGTTCCATGGATTCCAAAATGCTCCTCCGCCCTCGGTCGCGTGCTGCGAGAAAGTGACGCGAAAGCCACGAGGAAGGAGGAAGAAAAATAATGTCAAGGCCTCTGTCTCCGTAAAAGTATTTAACGCGCGCTTTAGAAGTTGCTAAGGGACCGGTCGCAAACACTTCGGAGACGTCATCATCTCTTCAAAGGCACGGATCGGTGCCGCGTGCTCTGATCATCCGTCCAGTCAACTATTCTTGGAAGCAATGGGGTAAACATACTCGTGTTTTACATTGACCGACACATGATAGTAGTTCACAGTTCAAGCCGAAATTTCGGTAAACCTTTCACCGAATCCTTATGCGCTATTGTGGATCAAAGTGATGAGGTCCACTGCCAACAGTTTTCATGTTGCTTCCCAAAGTGACAGTTAACCCAAACCCGCGGTGTACTTCCCACTAGGGATTGCAATATCGGACCAAAAGTTCAACACCCCTATTCGATATTTTTTAGATCTTAATACCGGAAGTACAAATTTTAGAAAATGAAAGAAAACACAGGTGTTTCTTTGTTTTATTTGCCAGTTTTATTAGAGATCCTAAATATCACAAAAAACATTTCTAACTTATAAATTATAACAAAATTTTAAGAATCACAAAAAAAAGAGATAAAGAAACATCTTATTTATTTAAATCACAAAGAAGTGTGAATATCACTATTCAGTCTGTGGTACTATTACAAATTTTTCAAATGTGATCTTAAAACACATAATGCATCAATTGTACTGTCACGCCTGGAACGTAATTTTGTGCAAAAATTAACAGCTGTCGAAAAAAGAAACGCTCGCAGAAGCTCAAGAGCTTGCAAAATCAGAAAAAGCGTTTGAAGTCCAAAAATAAAAATAAAACGCATCAATTAAAGATCAACAACTTTTAGAAGAAAGTTATATTTATAGTGCTGAAAGTAAATTAATCTCTCTGGAAATTTAGCTTTGATAAATGGCTTTATGAATCATATATGGTTTACTTGAATATACTTTGGAACAATCTAAAGAAAGAGCTAAAATTTGGGTTCAGATGGAAATTTCTTTTTCCAGCAGGACAACAACCCCAAACGCACGACACGTAACTTCAAAATGTGGTGTGATTTTCATTGCAAACAGCAGTTACACACACCTTCACAGTCCCCGACGTCAATGTCACTGAAAATCTGTGGGCCACACTCGGAACAGCAGTCCAAAAACATAAGTCAAATCGATACCAAGATAATTAGAGGCCATTACAAAAGCGAAAAGACATGCAAATAGATATTGATACTTTCTTTGTATGCGAGGTGTTACAAAAATTTCCTTGGTGTATTCTCAATTTTTTTAGGTAAAAATCTGCATATAGGTTTATTTAAAATGCTTCTGAAACTTTTCATTTTGGAAATTTTCCATCGATTGTTTTCTTTATTTTTACTTTAAATTAAACCATTTGTTATGTGTAAAAATATAAACAGGTTTGCACTTCTCAGTAGCGTATTATTTGTATTGAATGTTTAATTTATAAAAGTAAAGTGTACCCTCTCAATTGCTTGTGTCACTACATATATAAATGCAGTTTAGTGAAATGGAAAAATGGAAGAAACATAAAAATGTTGCGAGTTTCGATACAGATAAAGAAATCGGGAGCTTCAGAAATCACGAGATACTCTTCACTCAACATCATAAATCATCAAACTGTGTTCCACGAGGCAGAACCAGGGGTTCTACGAGTCACAATGAAAAAAATCGAAAAGAAAATTATAAATGTGTATAAACAACTGATTCATGTTCTCTATAAAGTATGTGTAATTTACAAGTACCTAAAGCTCACTCCATTCATTAAAACTGAAACGAAAGTTTTTTCAGTTTTAATGTAACTGGGATGAGCTTTAGATACTTGTAGAAAGCAACAAAATATGTATAATACAATTGTGTGGTAGTACACATGAAAAAACCGTTTTAACATAATTTTATAATAAAATTATGTAAATGTAATATAATAATGTAATAATAATAATAAAATAATGTTAAAACTTTTTTTTCAATTCCTACTATATTTAGCTCACTCTCTCTCTCTCTATTTATTTATATATAAATTTATCTTGCTCAAATTTTCAATCGTTAATAAAAATATTTTCTATTCATCCAATCAAGTTCAAACAAACTTTTTTAAACTTGTACTCGATGACACTTGATGTTAATACAGTTTTTTCAATTTATTAATTACCGGCTAATTAATTAATTAACGGTCTTCGACGTCAACTTAGATTCGTCTCCATTGTTGTAACAATGGAACTAATAAAACAATGACAAAAGTTGGCGTTGAAAACCAGTTTTTCAGCCAAACTAGTCAAACCGGGTGTGCATCGTTGCAACAATGCAGACAAATCATGCTCTTTTTTTCAATTCCTACTATTAGTTTACTCTCTCCCTATATATATCTTGTTCAAATCTTCAATCGTTAATAAAATACTTTCTATTCATCCATTCATTTCTATTATTCCAAAGGAATTGACTTAATTTTTTATATTACTTGTTTCTGTATGTACTACTAATTACATTATGGATATTTTATTGTTTACTATCCCGGGTTCCACGAAATACTTTAAAACTCATCAGTAGAATGTTCAGCAGAACTAAATAGTTTCGTAATGAAAAATGCACTCTTATTTTCCTTTATGGAAAAAAAAAAACATATCAATAATGAAAGAGAAGGAACAATTTATCGACATATCAACAGATTCCATGCTAAAAACGAAATTTAAGCTGGAACAATTCCTAAATTTTAGATGCAAATTCTTGAAAAATACAAAGTATTTCTCCCACAGCAATAAACATTTTAAGCCATCCAGTGCAATGTATCCAAGTGAAAAAATATTTCTTAAAGTGAGTGGTTACAATAAATGCAGAATATGAAATGCAATTGTAGATAATGCCAATACATCTAGACATTGGCAATTTGTGTAAAAAAATGCAAGCGCAAACCCCAGTTGCTAAATATCATGCATAAGTTGGAGATACTTGGATTACAAATTAATATTATTAAAGAGTACACATTACCTTAAAATTGTATACATTAAGTTTTGTTTAATATATATAAATATATAATAATAAAAAATCATTACTCTTTTTTAAAATTGCCTTTACATAAAGTACCTGAACATATGTTGATCTACTTAAAAAAAAATTTAAGAAAAATACTTTTAAGAGTGTATGTGGAATGAAGCTCTATGAGAAAACACCTTTTAGTTCTAAGGGTTCCGTGAGTCGAATAAGTGTGAAGCTCCACAGAGAGAGAGAGAGAATAGCGAAGCAAACAGTGAATCTTAAAGACGCAACGGTTACTTGCGCAAACTGACGAGAAAATTAAATGTGTTAAACGTTTCAACATCTGCGTGAATACTTTTTCCGGAGACGCGGAGTGTCGATAAATTATTCCCAAAGGAGAGATAATCCGTTTTCCCTTTCGCTGCCTCAACTCCATCCATCTGCTTTCTCAAGTTTCATCTGATGCACACGTTTGAGGAATTTATTACGCCAAAGAACCACATATATTTCTTCAGCAAACTATGCACGGTAAGCCGATAAACAGTTCGAAAAGAAAAAGTTCACTAACTATAAGAAAATTATATAATTCTTATTTAAAAAAAGCATTTCCTCTCGAATTAATTTCTCTATTTACATACAACTCCGTCAACCCTCCTCAAATCAACACCTAAAAAATCGTCGCGCGGGAAATAAGTCAGCGATTTAAAAATACTTCACTCGAAGCGTCACTCTCTCCTTTTGATTTTCAAACTACCTGAGAAGCATTGTTCCTTCAAAGGGTTGAAAATGTAAGATATCTCGTTTACGATGAGATTTTGTAAGCAGAACCTTTCTCCCTCCCCCTCAATATAGTACGAGAAATCGCAGACAAGTACAAATACGTTCCCAACGGTTGCTGGAACTTTAAGCGAAGATGCATGGATTTCCAACATTCCAGAGTAAATAAAATCGATCCATTCCTATCAGAATTATGTTCAAAAGATATCCCACCTCAATCCTCAGACACAGCATCCTTATGTTGAAAGCGCTGTCTTGCAACGATTCTGTCAACTCCGGGATGCTGAAACAAATAATGACTGAATATCTTCAGAGAAATTCCAGGAACCTCTGCATGCCAGCGTCTTGTGAAGATATTCTACAGGGCCACTAGGCGATTCCATAACACTGTGTTCGCGAACATTGTGACGGGTTCTTACGCGTTTCACTAACCTCCTCATATTCTTTAATGTTTTATTTATTTCAACCAATCTCCACCGGGAGCCAAAGCGTGATTTATGCAAATGAGATATTTTATATAAGTTCAGGTTTAGCGAGTTAGAATGGAGAATGAAATGAAATGAGAAAGTGTTTTCAAGTGTAAACGTAGATGTTGTGAATAGAATCCAACGCACCGTCGTGGATAAAAATTAGTTCGTAGAAGAACTTCGGGCATAGCTGAAAAATAAGTCACCTCTTAAAAGAAGAATCCTGACCTTAACTTGACCCAATCAAGATCCTAAAGAACCAACTAGACGAACCTGCCATAGCATAAAAAATCAGGTTAGTTATAGATTTCAATTAAGTATAAGTGTGTAGCTGTAATTGTACGCGTCGATCCTTTCGTAGATTCAGATCGGATTCCGTCGTTCACGATTATTGAACCCTTCTCATTCTCCACTGTGTTTTATTGTTCTTAAAATTGAATAGTATTTTTGTAATCTCTTTAATTAAGAAAAATCAATAAATAAGATTGATTTGTTAAAATGACTACTGAATTCATTAACCATTCAACACGTTCGGATTCAGGTAATACCCGAAGGGGAGTTGATAATCTTAGGGGTAGCGAGAGGCTACGACACTGGCGCCCAACCGAAATACCGGAATTAAGAGCAAGTGCAGGATTTAGAGTTCTGCCGGAATTATTTTTTTCGGGTTAAGAAAATGTGTCTGAGTTTATTAACAATATTGATGATAATATAGCCTACTATGAAATACCGGCGAATCTGGCGTGTGCGTATTTAAAGGGTCATTTAATTGGGAGAGCGTTAGACTGGTTTCAGGTCATTGGATTTGAGTGTGTAAATGAAGAAGCGACTGCGTTCGCAACGCTTAAAAAGAAGTTGTCGGATAGTTTTCCAGTAGTACGGAATAAATCGGAGTTAGAAGCTCAGTTTTTTTCATCGAAGCAGCAGAGAGATCAGGCCCCGTCAGACTTTATTTACCAGCTATTAAAAGTCCATAAGACTTTAAATTTGAATTATTATGAGCTAAAATTGGTCGATCACATAGTAATGCGACTCTAACCCCAAATTATGGATTATTTAGAAGTTCGAAACCCCACAACGAAAGTTCAGTTGTTAGAGTTGGTAGACCGGTATGAGGAACGTCATAGCTGCAGAGAAACCCAGGGTTCGAGTAATAATTTTGCTAGACGAGGTTAGGATATGAGTAGGAATCCTGCGGAAAGAAGGAATAATGGAAATTGGAGAGATACAGGGGTCGGAAATAGACAAAATGATCAGAGAGGACTAAGCAGGGGTGCGAATAATTTTTCTCGTCGTAATTATCAAAATCAAGGATTCGAGGGAGGAAATTGCAACAACCAATCAAATCAGCGAACAGACCGGTATCAGAACCGTAGGATGGTGGTTAGGAAGTTCCTAGTGATGATTCAGCAAGGCGGAATCGGAGGCGTGTTGATTACACCAGCGGAAGGCAAAGAAATGCCAATTTAAACTTTCAAAGAGATCGTATTGAGTCAAATCCTCCTAATAGAATTAAACTTAATTCATTACGGTTATCACCAGTTGATCTTCCGTATGTGCCGATTCTTTTACATGACACGTTTATAAAAACTCTCTGGGATACAGGTGCGGAGAAGTCATTTATTTCAGAAAAGACGTACCGATCATATTTTTCTTTTTGTCCTATTAAGAAATCGTTAGCTGAAGTAGTTACGGCTCAAGGGTCACAATGCAGAAATTTAGGCACAATTGAGTTACAAATTAAGATAAGGGAATTTTCGAAGTTGTGGAAATTTCATGTGATTGCTGAGATGCAATATCCATGCATCCTGGGTATTGATTTTATGTCACATGCAAAGATAAGTTTTGATTTTGTTATGAAATCGTTAATCATTCCGGACTCGCAGATTGAGAAAGTGGCAATTTCGGACGAACCGGTACGGATAGATTTATTAAAGACTAATTTAAATGCAGGGCAAAAACAGAAGTTGGCAAATTTTAATGTGGAATGGGAACATCGCCCAGGTACGCAAAATGTAGTGGCTGATATATTGTCTAGAAACCCGTTAGAAAGTAATGAAGAAGCAAAGGTATCTTGTGCGGTGATTAGGTCGTTAGTATTATCGTCTAGGGAACAGTTGAGAGAGGAACAGAGAAATGATCCGGAGTTAGGTCATATCTTGCGGTTTTTAGAAAATCCTGACGATAGTTCCATTAATGAGTCAATCTGTAGAAATTGGTCCCGCGACTTTAAGTTAATAAATGGGTTGTTATATTATGCAAAAAAAAACAACCACACTAGGTGAATTAAGGGTATTTATACCCAAAGCATTACGTAAAGATGTTATGCGAGAATTCCATGACTCGCCGATGGCGGGCCATCTAGGCAAAAAGAAAACCTACTTAAAATTAGAAGACGCGTGTTATTTCCCGTACATGCGTAAATACATTTATAAATATGTAGCAACCTGTGACCAATGCCAAAAATTTAATTATAAGAACGGATTACCATAATTATAAGAACTGGTCGATTAATTCCAATAGTAACGAATTTTCCGAATGAAATCGTATCTTTAGATTTATTAGGCCCATACCCTGCAACTAGTCCGGAACGTTATAAATTTATTTTAGTAATAACGGATAATTTTTCTAAATGGGTTGAAATAGTTCCCTTAAGGAAAGCTTCGGCTAAAGCAATTGCCAATGCATTTTTTGAGAATTATATTTCGCGTTATGGAGCTCCAGTTAAGTTAATTAGTGATAATGGCCCCCAAATGATATCCGAAGTTTTTGAGCAAGTATGTCGCAGGTTGAACATACAACACGTTAAAACTGTGGTATATCGTCCACAAGCTAATCAAACGGAAAGAGTTAATCGTACTCTTCTACAAATGATTCCGAGTTTTGTCGCGGATAATCACACTTACTGGGACCAATTTCTGCGTGAGTTTAGTAACCCTTTAAGGACAGCAGTACATGAGACAACGGGTAAAACACCGGCGGAATTATTTTTAGGTCGAAGTTTAATCACTCCATTTCAAAAATTAGTAGTGGTAACTGATGGATCGGACTTAGTTTGTGGAAATATAGAAAAGTTATTTGAAGAGGCTAGGATACATACAAAGCGCCAGCACGAGAAGTGGGCGAAATATTATATTAAGAAGAGGCGTGAAGTTAATGTGAAGGTTGATGACCTAGTGTTGGTTCAAACTCACCCGTTGGGTTCGGCGAGTAAGAAAATGGTGGGTAAATTTATGCCAAAGTTTGAGGGCCCCTATAAAGTTTTAAGTGTGAAATATAATAATTTAGTAATATTAAAGTTTGTTAAAAGAAAAACAGTTAATGTAGATCAGGTGAGAATTTACCATCAAAGAGAATCAGAGGACAGTGTTGCCGAATCGCAAATTGCGGGAAGTAGTGATCATAATACAGTAGCATCAGACAGGTCGGATGATGGGCAGCCGAGATTGGTGCAATCGGAGAGGGATGGGAGTTGTCGTAGAGGATCAGAATCAGGAAATTTAGAAAGTAGTAGAGATATAGTTACGAATAGACGCGATGGAGAGGAGGTGAGAAGGAAAAAGCGTGTGCGGACGGAGTCGACTGTTTCTTCGGGGGTGGTAAATACAATTTCAGGAAAAGAAAGCCACATTGGACGGAGAGAGAGAAAAGAGGAAGGCCCGAATCTTGGGTTGAGAACATACAGAGGAAGAAGAGACCGGAGGCCCAGGTATCCCGGGACAAGAGAAAGTCGGCCTCGTCAATACCGTCTCGTCCCTCAAGAAAGTGGTATAGAAAGGTGGAAGAGAGGAATTCTGAAGGAACAATTCCAGGACCATTCCGCAGTGAAGAGAGGAAATCGGAAGGAACAATTTCAGGACCATTCCGCAGTGAAGAGAGGAAATCGGAAGGAACAATTCCAGGACCATCCCGCAGATTCAAATGCAACAGATCCCGTCCAGTCCAGCAGGAAAGGAACTGCCCTTACAACCTCCGGAGCCGACGTCGAGTGGACAGCAGCCAGAATCAGAATCTCGCAGATGGAAGGAACGCCTCAGCAGGAGCATATCAGCTTGAGCGGACTCAATGGAAGAGGAGACCCAGAAGGTGGGAGCGCAGAGAGGATAGCCCTAGGACAAGGTCATCCAGTACAGAGGCCGTGGTTGGAGACGAAGCCTATGCAGATTGGATCTAAAGACTAGCCAGGTTGTATAATTCTAATTTGTTTATTTTTCCTCTGACAGACAGTTCAGAGTATTTTCCATGTGGACTAGTCTATTTTTTTTGTAAAATTAGCGTACAAAAGTGTCACTGAGTTGTGTGCATTTTAATATCGATTGAAAAAGCTTTTGTATTTAATTTTTTTCCAAATTGTGGAAAAACATTTGTTGAGTTGCAATTGTTTTGCTACACTTTAAAGACGAGGCTTTATATGTGAGATTACTTGTATTGTTTGTTGTAATATATTGTATGTAAAAAATGTATATATTTTTGTGTGTAATTATTAAGATGTAGAAGTAGTGTCTGGTTTCGGGGCGCGGCGTAATTAGGAATACTAACAAAAACATTAACAGCGCAGCACGATTGATTGGGAATTTTTTGAAAATGAAACCAGATAAAGGTTATTTTGTTATGAGACTATATATATATATAATATAATATATGCCATATTTAAGTCAATAAGGAAGTTGTATAAGGTTCTGTGCATTTAATGTTTTAGAAAGAAAATTGATACAGTTTCCTTTCAGGGCAGCAGTCCCTGAACATAGTGATGAGTTGAAAGATTGATGTCATACGAAGATATTATTGTAAATTGTTTTTATATTTATTAGCACTTAAGTAAAGTGCATGATCAGGGTTTTTTCCTTAAAGGAAGGTTTTCCCCTGATCTTCGCCCGAATGGGATGCACTGTAGGGAATTTATGTAAAAGATCAATAAATTAGAGTGGAGAGTACCCTTTAAGTAGTCATTTCTGTGTGCTAGTTTAATTAAAGTTTCTAAACTTAGTGAGTTAAAATTTTTTGCAAGTTCAGTGTTTTCAGGCATTTTAGAGTTAAAGAGTTGAAATTTTGTGCAGGTTCAGTGTTTTTTCAGGCGTTAGGTGTATTACGTGAGTTCTTTCAGGTCGTTTAGACCTTCAATAAGTCACGCTTTTTTCTCGGAGGGGGGTTGTGACGGGTTCACTAACCTCCTCATATTCTTTAATGTTTTATTTATTTCAACCAATCTCCACCGGGAGCCAAAGCGTGATTTATGCAAATGAGATATTTTATATAAGTTCAGGTTTAGCGAGTTAGAATGGAGAATGAAATGAAATGAGAAAGTGTTTTCAAGTGTAAACGTAGATGTTGTGAATAGAATCCAACACACCGTCGTGGATAAAAATTAGTTCGTAGAAGAACTTCGGGCATAGCTGAAAAATAAGTCACCTCTTAAAAGAAGAATCCTGACCTTAACTTGACCCAATCAAGATCCTAAAGAACCAACTAGACGAACCTGCCATAGCATAAGAAATCAGGTTAATTATAGATTTCAATTAAGTATAAGTGTGTAGCTGTAATTGTACGCGTCGATCCTTTCGTAGATTCAGATCGGATTCCGTCGTTCACGATTATTGAACCCTTCTCATTCTCCACTGTGTTTTATTGTTCTTAAAATTGAATAGTATTTGTGTAATCTCTTTAATTAAGAAAAATCAATAAATAAGATTGATTTGTTAAAATGACTGCTGAATTCATTAACCATTCAACACGTTCGGATTCAGGTAATACCCGAAGGGGAGTTGATAATCTTAGGGGTAGCGAGAGGCTACGACAACATGAACACTCGGAGACTCCAACAGCTTTTCGGAAGCTCTTCTCAACGGTTTCATTGAATATTGGTGACAAACTTCCAAATTCAAAATTTCGATCAAGTGACGCTACCTGAGCAAACACCAATCGAGATGACTTGCGAAATTTGACGTGCACCAGCTGCTCTTCCGTGGTATTAGGACTCCACAAAAATAATACTAGACTCGCGACAAAGACCATTCGACCTTTTTCAACTCTAATAGAATTTTTTTAGAAACAAAAACTATCTTTGGGAGAGAGAAAGGGTTCTTAAATTGCATTCCTATTATTTAAAGAGTATTTACATTTTGTAATGAATTCTTTTGCCGGTTGAAGACCTCTTTTTTGGGATCTCTCCTTTTTAATGCATAAGATCTGGGTGCATATGAAGTAGCATCTAAAGTCAATATACTATAATCAAAATAACAAAAACAAGCCCTTAATATTTTTTTCAATTTCAATTATTTACAAAAACAGAATAGTTTGGAGAAAAATACTAGTTTGCAATGGAAGTATACGTTTGAATTCGAAAAAATGTGGGTTCTTAAGTTAGCTGGAATCTCTATCAGGAGGAATCGGTCTAACCTCACCCTCTGTGCTCGTTCTAAAGCAGACATGTCAAACACACGACCTGCGGAGACATTTTACAAAATTTTAAATATCAACCTTTAAGGTTTTTGTTTTTATTTTGAAATTTATTTCTGTGGTAAACTTTTTTTTTTAAATTTACAACATATTAACCTGTTATCTTTTCTTGTTTTTTTTAAAATCCTATTTAAGTTTAGAAATTCACTTAAAATGAGGGGGGGGGGGGGAGTTAATATTTTATTAAATGTTTTTTTATTTAATTTTACTATAATAAATTAATTTGTATCAAATTCTTAAACGCATTTATGAATATTATTTGTCATAGATCGCACTACGATCGACTTTTATTTCTCTTTGAAGTGTCCACTCAGCGAGAGACGAATAACGTGGCGTCAGAAGCAGTTCAAGCTTTAGTTTTTTAAATTAAAAAACCCCAGATGACCAAGACAAAGTGTAGTGTTTACTCAAATGTTTGTGAATGCAAGTGGATTTTAGTTTTTATTCATATTAAACTAAAAGGTTATTTAATAAAAAAATAATCAAACCTCAAGTACAGAGTAAGAAAATATGAATCAAAGATGAACATCGTAATTTTCAAGAAAAATGGGAACTGTAATATTTTTATTCCCAAAAAAAAGAATAACATTACTATGCCTGACATATAAAAATTGTAATTCAGTTGCTAAGGAATATAATTTTAATAGGTACTATTGAGCAAATAAAAAAAAACTATAACAAATATGTTGTGAAACTGTGAAGGCGAGTTGTCGGAATTGAAATCATCTCTTAAAAATGAAACAAATGTATTCGCTAAATTTGTTGAGAAAGAGTGAATATTAACGTTGCCTCTGTTCAGCTACTCTTGACCATGGTTCAAAATTACGCGGACCGTCCCCAAAAGCCCTCTTGTAGCTGAATAGTGGGACGTTAATATTCACTCACTGTTCAGCTACTCGAGGGTTTACGGAACTCGTAATTCTGAGCTCTGGTCAAGTGACGAGAACGACACCTGAGCTGGTAATCCACTTTCCTAACTTCCACACCACACCAACGGGAGGACGATTGAGATCTCGACAGGTTTAACGTGCATCGCGCTCCTACACGGCGGATCTTCAGAGGTACTACGTTCGAACTGATGATACGCTGGATACGAGTCCGTTACCTTGACCATTGGGCTACCGTGGCCACCGGGCGCGGATTAGAATCGAAGGGAAAGAAATTTCTTAGATGTGGTATTTAGAGCAATTACGGGTTCATGTATGTAATTAAAGTTTATAATACTGATCAAATAACTAATTATTCACTTCTTATTTTAGTTCTAAATTTTAAATTTATTTTAATTTCATAAAATTTGATATCGATAAACCTTTATACACTATTTTTCATTTTTCACAAAAGCTTGCTGAGAATTTGGGGTGCAGCTTAGAATCGGAGAAAAAAACGGTATTATGTGTGTGTGTCCTGCACAAATAAAAATATTTTAAAAGTGTAAGTCGAAATTCTGAAACCAGCAGAGGCGATGAAATAGTCGAGAATTATAGTCGACTCGAGTCATGTATTATGAATAATACGTATTTTTGATGCACTTAGAGAAGTTTTAAGATGGAAGTGTTCCTTGGAAAAGTTGGTTTGTCTCGCAGCTGATAGTGCACCTACCTTGACCAGTATTACTAAAGAAGTTGCAAGATTAAAAGAAACAAGCAAACAGCATGGTAGTAATAATTTTAAACATTTTCATTGTATTATTTCATAGCAAATACTGTTCTTAGGCCTGTACTTGGATATATTGGACATGTTTCAAAATAGTCGGTAAAATTGTAACTATATTCGAGCATGTAGACTTTAGCATCGTCGATTTACTTCATTTCTGGAAGATATAGAATATGAATTTATCGGTCAACCATATAATACGAAAGTTCAATGGATTTTGAGTCAAAGTGTTTAAACGATTTTTTTAATTGTTGGATAAAATCATATTTTCTTATAAAAAATTATAAATGTGCTGAATTCAAAAATGAATTAAAAGATTAACTAGTAAGATCAACTTAACTTGAGCTTCAAGGCACAAATTCTTTTGTGCCTTGATTAACGCTATATATATATATATATAATGCTATTTGATAATATTAACGCTTTCAAACAAACATTATTACAGAAAAATTATTACAAACAGAAAGAAAAAAACTTGTTTCCCTCTGAAAGTCTTCAAAATCTATTGATTAAATCGCTTAAATTAAAATTTACAGAATATTTTCATTAAATTAAATTGTTAGAAATGGAATTAGATCGAATGTTTTCTGATTTTAAAAATTTTGAGTTACAATTTTGTTTCTTAATTTCACCTCTATCTATCGCTATTGAAATTTTGATGAAAACTTAAAATGGAATTATATCTATTGTGATTCTTTGATAAACCAAAAATGTTTGGAAGTTGAAACTCTTTAGATTTTTATACATATTCATCTGCAGATCGGTTTCTTAAAATGTTATAATTTGTTACGAGTATAATGAATGGCTATGTTTGGAAGCATTCATTGATGCGAGAAACTTTTTACTTTAACGAAAATTAACAATTCAAAAATTTAAAAATTGAATGATCAACATTTGTCATTTTTTAAGAATTACATCAGCTCAATATCATCAACCAAATTTTGATCACTTGCTTTGAGAAAAAAGACGATGCCAAATATCTTCTAAAAGTAATATTAAATTGTATTTCGTATTATTAATTTTTTTTTTTGTAAAACAATATAAAACATGTGCAGTTTAAAAAATAAAATTAAATATTAAACGATTATGTATGTATAATATATAATACATTGAGTTATATAAAATACAGATATAATCGTTCTAAAAATCCTGATTAAAAATTTTTTTGAGCATTGAAAAAACATGCGGCCCTTAACTTAATATAAAATAGTTCATGTGGCGTGATATCAAATGAATTAATTTCATATGCCATTTCTAAAGAATCAAATAAAAAGTCCTATAGTTGCCCTATCTTACAAATTTCTATAGCTTAATCTGTTTTTTTATTATTGATTTAAAATAATCCTTTTTGGGGGAGAATCACGCGAGCTAGCTGCATTTCAAAATAATTTATTATTAAAAAGATATTTTCCCCGTAATTTGATAACTTCTAAACGTTGTAATCTATTCAAGAGGAAGGCAAGTGATGTTTATTTTTGAAAGAAGTTCATCGTCTAAAAAATATAATATACGAACATGAAAGAAAAATTTGTTGTGAGCAATATCACTTTAAATTGGAACATTTTTCTGAATGTACTAGAGGAGAATTCAAGAAAATGCGATACGTTTTAATTTTCAAACAGATCTCGTACAATTCGAAAGTTCCATTTACTAACAATGTTGCGAGAGAATCTCTCATTCATTGTCTCCTTCTGCCCTCCCATAATTTTCCCTTTTTTGAAAGAGGGATATTTTTCGAAGTATTCCCCCCCCCCTCAGCGGGTCGAAGAATGTTAGAAAAGAGCAGAACACGCTTTACTTTTGAACGAGGATGTGGATTGTTCCAGTAATGTATAATTGTACAATAATGCTTCATGGAACTTCTCAAGTTGAGCAACACTGCAATTTTTACAGCATATTTCTGCGAAACTTTACAATATTTGAGTACTTCAAATTCTTTCGTTGCTTTCTAATTGTTAATCTGGAGACGATTTAATAGAGACGAATTTATTTTCTTCGAACAGACGTAAACAATGCTGCACTTATTGCACAGGCGAAAACGAATCCATCATTGCTCCAGTCAGGAAAGTCAGCAATAGATAGTGACAGAAAAATAATTCATATTATACATGATTCTTTAATTATCATCATTTATATTTCGACTTTCTTGAAAACATTTCAAACATCTAGAAAGTTTCGAATATCTTCTAGTTTTAATTAAAATTATAAATTAAACAGCAAATCGTCACTTCTGTTAAATCATGCCGAATACATTCGTCGTAACACAAAATTGTGTAATATTTTCAGGACGAATATATTCATCATAAGCAGTAAACAGGTTAAAAGAAACAAAAACATTGCATGAATACATACCGATTCGCGCTATTGAGGGAGAGTTTAAAAACAGATATCAGAAATAATATTAGTCACTCATTTCATAAAAAGGGGGGGGGGGGGTTCAGAAATCAACAAGCTGTCTTAAATTTCTCAAAGGATCTTTTGCAA
Organism: Trichonephila clavata; assembly: GCA_019973975.1. Lineage (NCBI taxonomy): Eukaryota > Metazoa > Arthropoda > Arachnida > Araneae > Nephilidae > Trichonephila > Trichonephila clavata. Next base: position 59,348 of record BMAO01019648.1, on the reverse strand, counting down.
AAAGTCTAAAAAAAGTGAGAAAATATGGAAGGCACATTGAGGTTAAAAATGACTCGCAAATAAAAAATACATATAGTTGTAATACGTATAAATGTTATACTCCTTTTAAAGATTAAATACAGTTTAAAAAACATAAACGAAATAAATATTCGTTATAAATTTGTAATGTATTTATTAAAAATTGAGTATGTCGCAGTTTTAATAAGTTTAATTTCTTATGTAAAATTTTATTTTTATATATAAATAAAATAAAATTTTATCGACGAATCGAATAAAGAAATGATTCCTTTTTGAATTTTTTAAGAACAAATAAAATTAATATATTTTATCATTAATGTGTTAGTAAAAAAAAAAATTTTAAATTATTACTTATGGTAAGAGGGAGGTGTGCAAAAATAACTCGTCTGCAAAGAGGATAATTCAGAGGGAAAAAACAATTTCGACGCAATCGCAATTCAGATTCCCTTTCCGATTTTCTCACTTTTCACCGAAGTTAAGTAGTACTCAAATTATTTGACAGCAAAAAATACATGTGAATGAGGAAACTTTTCTGAACATTTTAATCGCGAAACTAACAAATGAAATTATAAATAAGACAGCACGAAATTTAAGAGACGAATGTCAATCCATAAAACATCGAAATAAAGTGATTCAAATAAGAGAGTTCGAAAAAATAAACACAATCTTATTTTACTCACAATATTCCTTTTTTTAATGGTTAAAATTTAAATTTTTGTTAACACAAAATAAGTATTCAGCAATGATGGTAGCAGCGGAAAAACAAGATATTCTAAAGTTCGAAACTTAATGCCTAACAAATTTCTAGTTCAAAATAAACATTTATGTTTAAAACGTAATCTAATCGTTGGGGGAAAAAAAAGAAGAAAAAAACCAAGGCAATAATCTCTGAAGTAAGCCAGAAGAAAATGGGAAAAATAAATTTTTTCAAAAAGAAAATCAGATTAATTTTCCTTCCAAATCATCTTCAATCGAGAAAATAACATTCATTCCGATGAAATTAAAATATCATTCAGAATTTTCAGACCTTAAATCTACAAATTTCATAAAAAAAAAAAAAAATTTATTTTTGATGAAAAGCACAGAAGAGAGGAAAACGAATCTTGAAATGGAGATTGCGTATTGAGGTGAAAAAGCACGTACCCGACTGTAGGCGCAGAAGTCTGCGCATCCGAAGGAAGCCCCTTCCTCGGCGAACCGCTCCCGTGGCGCCATCTCGTTTTCATCCTTGCAACAACAGCAGCATCCCCGTGGAAGCATCGGACGTGCTGATCACATGACTTTCCTGCCCTCTGCCACAGCTGTAGCGGACGATCAGCGAGATCGCAGCATGACGAAAGATCACCACTGGACCTCAGAACGCGCAAATGTCCTTCCGGTTTCCAAAAAGCACGGATAGCTTCCAGGCAAAATCCGTCCTCTGCGGACCACTGACGTAACAGTCGGAGAAGATCCCACTAGAATCGTGCAGCCCTCCTCTACTCGCCAACGATTCCGGGCACTGAGGGAGAGGTAAGCCGCACTTGGCGACTTTACTGCCCTTCTCCTTGGCGAGGAGGCGCGGTTTGGACAGCAGCCGGAGATGGAAAATTCGCAGGCCGGAGCTAATCTTTTCGGATAACAAAAAAGTGGTACCTACAATTCCAAGTGTTGAAGAACGCTGCAACACACTTTTGGCTCTTGTTGTTTACTTCCACTTTTATTCGAATATTAAATGTTTTCGAAATTTGTTCGAAACTCACATAATTTCTCTCGCGTTCGTGATAGAAACTACAAAGAACTCGACAAAAGAAGGGGAATCCAATTTTCATAGGTATTTCTTACGATTTATTTAAGAAAATAAAAATGTGTAAGGCAACACATTTCGAGCCTCTAATACCCTAACAGTTGGCATTCATTTCATTTAAAGTAGCAGATATATTCCGTACAGAATTGATTTTTTCTATGAATGCGTAGCCTACCATTAAAGTAGAATAACAATCTGAGGTGGCAAGTGGAGGTTAAGAAATCAACACGTCGCTATAGCAACCGAGTTGAATTTTTTCCCCCGGTTCTTGAATATCTTTTATCGAGGGTTGATTGGAAGTTTCATATTATTCCACAGCGTCATGGAGATGTTCAGAGTGTTGTAACGATTCCATTTTGCGAAGCTATTTAGAACAACAGGACAGTTGTAATACTTTGGAAATGACGGTCGTTGAAAGGGATTAATCGTAGGAGTAATTTGGGGATCTCGGTAGTTTCGGGACAGCGGCAGATAAATAAACGGTTCAAGATTCGGTTGATAATGAAGGGGGGGGGATGTATTGCGGAGTGAAGCATTGAGTAGGGTTTAGAGAGATAGAAATGCAACAAAAAAAAAAGTGACTCAGAAAAGAGTTCACAGGACTGATGCATCATTTGAGAATAATTTTTGTGTACACAAAAAAGACCGCAGCAGCCCAATGGTCCAAATCCGTGGCCAGCGTCTTCCAGCCAATGTCACATACCGTGTAGAGGGGCGTCTTAAATTGGTCAAATATGGTAAAGGTGCCTTTCTCACTGCTGCACAAATGAAGAAATCCGTCACATTTGCTTTGAAACATGGCGTCGACAAGTGGCCATGGTAGCTGAGTGACCAGGGTCGCGAACACGATTCACGAGTACTGGTACAATTAAAAGAACGCCATGCAGATATGCACATTAAATCTGTCATGGTTCACATGAAAGTTTAGAGAGCGTAGTGACAACTTAGATGTTGTCCTCGTCACTTGGTCGAGATTCAAAATAACGCACCAATGACGCGTTACCTCAGAGAGTGCGACGTTCATCAAACAATCAATCAGTCGGCGGATTTGAGCTCCATTCTCATATACTCGCCAAGTGATGACTTTAGACAGATTTTACATAGAAGCCACTCCATTTCCACAACGTGACCCTTATTATTCGGCGTTCTCTCACTAGGATGTCAGGACCTCCGATGAATATCAGCAAACGGGTTGTGATTTGGACAAATAGAATCCGATTCTCTCCGAATGATATTTTTTCGAGAATAAAAATGTCATCTTTCCGATCCAATATTAATCGATCCTTCAATATTTAATTTACAAGAAAAGTAAATAATTTAAAGAGAATTCTATTTAAGATGTTGGGAATCAATGTCGTAAAAAGCGCTTCATTTAGTCTAATTTGGAGTCCGAAAAGCTGATTAAATGTTTTCATCTGAATGATGAATAGCTGATTCTAGTCATTCGGTGTCGAAGGACTCAGTTCGGCGGCATCCTTTGTAAGACAATACGAGTGACTCCTTCGAACATTTTCAACGAGCGACTTCTGCTGAAATATTCACGTGGAGTTTCTCTTGCATATCAAATAGTAATTGACTTAGAAAATGAATGGGATTAAATTTTTAGGACTGCACAATACATCGTTTGACATACGTACAACGTAAAACCTGACTTTTTTAAAAAAAATTCGAAACAAATTTTAAAAAAATAAATTATGAAAAAGTCTTTAAAATAACTTTTCATCCGGGAATTTTAATGATATTTTCTTCGTGGTCATGTTTGTACGCATCCCGAAATTCTTAAATGCATTCTCATTAGAAGAAAAATATTCTTGAGATGCTGTTAATATCCAGCCCATTCACAAATAAAAATTTCTAAAACGAAAATTCTCCATGGATAAATTTATTCCAAGAGAAATTATCTTTACCTCGTATTTTACTTCTATAGGTACGCATTCTTGCCTATCTACGGCCTCATATCAAAAGGGATGACATTCAGAACCAGACAATCTATTTCGGAGGATCTGCGTTTGAATGAATTCTGTTGTTTCATTTTGACCCCTCAACGACATGCTTCAAAATCCTTAAACTTTTTCCTAATTAAATGTTTCAATTCGTTAGAAATCATTATCATAAAGGCCCTATTCTAAATATATATATATATATATATATATATATATATATATATATAAGTAAATTGTGTCTTCATATTTCTGTGGGGTGTTTTATATAACTACTTTTCAACTTATAAAATTTACTGTAAGGGGAATAAATACAAATTAAGAGACTTGCACTGGAGCATTTGAACTCTAACAGCATTATCAAAGTGACAATTGTAATAATTTTACGTAATATAAAAAGACAATCACAAATTCTGAAGTTCGAAAAATTTGGTTCCAACGATTCAAAAAATAAGATATTTAAATATACACTGGTGTGCAAAAATTAAGGACGAAGTCGAGAAATTAGCATATTAGCTGAACGAAGAGGCAGAGTGGACAGAAAGACCAATCAGGAGATTAAGTGAGGTGATGTACGGTAGCACATGCGCAGATATGCAGGTAGACGTAATGGGGGAAGTGTCTGAGTAGTAAAGCATGTTGTCGGTGTAAGATTAGTATTTCTGGCAAAGAGATTGCACACCGTATAGCAGTTAAAATCACACCGAGTTGCTGCCTCAGCGAGAAATGGCGAATAATCAATCTGTTAGACGACATCTGGATGCTTTTACCCGAGGTCGAATCATTGGGAAGTTGGAGGAAGGTCGCAGCGTGACAAGTGTGGCTGCAGAGTTCGGAATTGCTCACAGCATCGTTTCACGACTTTTGAGACAATTTCAAACTACAGGAACAGCTATCCGGAGGTTCAGTAGTGGTCGTCCACGAGGAACCACACCCGCAGATGACCGGTATATTGCCTTACAGGCCAGAAGAAACAGGCGGCAGACAGCGGGAGAAATCGCTAGACACACGACACAGGCGACTGGACGACCGATATCGCGTTTTACCGTGGCCAGAAGACAGCACGGTGGTGGTCTGTTTGCACGACGCCCTGTACGGTGTGTACCTCTAACGCCTGCCCATCGGAGAAGGCGTTCTCTGTGGTGCCGAGAATACCGGAATTGGAGAGACAATGAATGGGGACGAGTACTCTTTACAGATGAGAGCAGATTCAGTCTGAGTAGCGATTCTCATCGCATACTCATCTGGAGAGAGCGGGGAAGCCGCAATCATCCCTCGAACATCATTGAAAGGGACAGGTATGGAGGTGGCGGTGTTCTCGTTTGGGGAGGCATCATGCTTGGTAGTCGTACAGACCTTCACATCTTCGACGCAGGTTCAGTCAACGGGACCCGTTATTGTAACGAGATTCTTCTTCCATATGTGCGTCTTTTTAGAGGCGCCATGGGTCCGCAGTTCCTTTTCATGGACGACAATGCACCATGTCATCGCACAGTAGCTGCCGAACAGCTCTTAGAGAGTGAGGATATTGAACGTATGGATTGGCTGGCACGATCTCCGGATCTCAATCCCATCGAGCATGTATGGGATTTTCTAGGCAGACGCTTAGCAGCTCGTACCTTACCACCAGTAACGATTCCGGAGCTTCGATTGGCGCTGCAAGACGAATGGACAGCAATGCCTCAACAACTCATTGACACCCTCATTCTCAGCATGGGCAGACGCTGTGAAACCCGCCTAGCAGTCAGGGGAGATCATATCCCCTACTATAGACCAGATATTTCTTGCTGGACACTCATCACAGGGATGTTTTGGCCTTCAGTCGCATTGCGCTCCATGCTACTTTTTCAATAAAGCTTCTTTTTATCCCTCTGATTTCTCTTTTAGTAAGTGTTGCTTATATTAATCATGTCCTTACGTATTGGGGATCTTACGGTATTAAATGTGTTGATTTGGAATGCTTTTGTACAAAATTATATTGAAAAAAACCGTCTCGTCCTTAATTTTTGCACACCAGTGTATATATATATATATATATATATAAAGGAGAAAAGCGACTCACTGACTGACTGACTAATCACGATATCTCCGGAACTATTCAACCTACAGATTTGAAATTTGGTAGGCATGTTCCTTTTATGGAGTAGAGATCAGCTAAGAACGGATTTTGGGAAATTCGAATCGCAAGGGGCGTTACGGGGGTTAAGGGGCGTGATAGATAAATATTTTCCTTTTTAAACTACTTGACCTACCTGCTTGAAAATTGGTAGGCATGTTTCTTTCATGGAGTAAATATCCGTTACAAAATGGGTTTTGGGAAAATTGACCTCCAAGGGGTGTTGCGGGGGCGGAGGGTTAAGGGGAGAAAAAAATAATTATCTATATATATAAAGGAGAAGCGCGACTCACTCACTGACTGACTAATCACGATATCTCCGGAACTATTCAACCTACAGATTTGAAATTTGGTTGGCATGTTCCTTTTATGGAGTAGAGATCCGCTAAGAACGGATTTTTTGCGAAATTGGAAACGCAAGGGGCGTTACGGGGGGTTGTGGGGCGTTATAAGTAATTGTTTCCATTTTTAAACTACTCAACGTACAATCTTGAAATTGGGTTAGCAGATTTCTTTCATAGAGTAGAGATCCGCTACAAAATGAGTTTGGTGAAAATCGACCCCCAAGTGACATTGCGGGGCCTAGGGGGCGTTATAGATAATTATTTCCATTTTTAAGCTATTAGATGCACAGTCTTTAAATTTGATAAATAGATTCCTTTCATAGAGTAGAGATCAGATACAAGATGGTTTTGGGGAAAGTAAGTATTAGTTTACGCCCTTAACCCCCTCTCCCAAGTGACGTTGCGGGGGGAGGGGGTTAAGGGCGTAATAGATAAATATTTTCGTTTTTAAACTGCTTGACCAACCTGCTTGAAAATTGGTAGACATTTTTCTTTCATGGAGTAAATATCCACTACAAAATGGGTTTTGGGGGAAATGACCCCCAAAGGGTGTTGCAGGGGGTTAAGGGGAAATATAAATAATTATTCCGATTTTTAAACTATTAGATGCAGAGTGTTGAAATTTGGTAAGCATATTCCTCTCATAGAATACAGATACGCCACAAAATGCGTTTCATGAAAATAGACCACCAAGTGGCGTTGAGGAACGTAAGGGGCGCATATTTTTTAATACAATCGAATTCTTGATGCTAGGACCTAAATATCAAAATTTTATACATATATATAACCAACATAAATTTATGAAACATCATGAAATACCCAGCGAAGAGGGCGGGTAACAGCTAGTATATATATATATATATATTTATAATGTGTGTGTGTGTGATAACTTAAATTTATACATCTACTCATATTTCGAATCTCCTTTATTTATAACATCTCATTCATAAATCCTAATACCCTATTTCGAAACGCGTCTCAACTTATATTTTTCTAAAGCATTAAAAACATTATGTTGGAGTATTTATAACTGATTCCTTAAAGCTTGAATTTTTGATACATTTATTGGCGATTTCAAGAAATACAAGATTATTAATTGTTTTCACATGCCGTATCTAACCAGGGTTTAAAATTCCCTAAGCAATGATGTCATTTCTAAAAATAATTGGCCTCGGTGGCCGAGTGGTCTAGGCATCGGATCATGGCTAGCGTGTCATGAGTTCGATCCTTATACCACTAACGACCCCCCGTGTAGGGGTGCTATGCACGTTAAATCTGTCGAGAGCTCAAACGTCCTTCCGTTGGTGTGGTGTGGTAGTTAGGAGAGGGTGGTGCCAGCTCAGGTGTCGTCCGCGTCACTTGACCATGGTTCAAAATTACGCGGACCGACGCCAAAAGCCCTCGTGTTGCTAATCAGTGCAACGTTAATATTCTCTCACTCACTCTAAAAATAATTAATTATTCCCTTCGTCAAAACACATGACTATTTTTTATAATACGTTTTTCCCTGTAAATAAAAACTTGACATATGAACAATTACCTCTCTTATATTTTGCACTTGTACGATGAGCATGCTCAAATAAATGATGTGATCACGATCAACTTTCTCTGTTTCTCCAGCCACAACTATTTCATCATAATTAACTAAATTGAATAGCTTTCGCGCCAATATATATAATCAAAATTTGTCTACAAGAGAGAGATGAATAAATATTTTAAAAACTGAAAAGAATTGAAATATCAAGATAACCAGACAATAGAATATAAGGAAATATGAAAAATTACACTGCTGGCCACCGTAAATGCAACACCCTGAAGGAAGCACGCAAATAACATGAAATTTACAACATGCATTAGCGGAAGTGAGATATGCAAATGATTAGAATTTCAGCGCAGTCACACATCACGCACACCTGTGGCGCCACCTCAAAGCGCTATATAACACTTAAAGATTTCGACGATTTCAAGTTCGGCAATTGTGTTTTTCCTGTTGTTTTTTCAAAAAACGATCAGTTATGTCTCGTAGAAAACAGGATCGGCTTTTGATCAAGTATCCGAGTTCCACAGAGGAAGGATAGTGGCCTACCGAGATTGTAGATTATCTTTCAGGGAAATCGGTAGTCGTGTTGGACGAAACCAAACAACTGTAATGCGGATATGTGACCGTTGGATGCAGGAGGGTACGATAGACCGACGTGGTTGATCGCATCCACCTCATTGCACCACTTCACGTGAGGACAGGAAAATTGTGCGCATGGCAGTGACGAATCACTCAGTCACATCACGAACCACAGCACAGCACATTGAGTCTGTAACGCATCATTCAGTGTCTACGCGTACCATTCGACGCCGTTTACAGAAGAGAGGTCTGTGCGCAAGACGTCCATTGCTTGGTCTACCCTTGAAGCAGCAACACAGACTTCTCCGCCGCCAATGGTGCGATGAAAGAAGTATGTGGGCGGCAGAATGGAATGAAGTTGTCTTTACTGACGAGTCACGCGTCTGTCTGCAATACCACGATGGTCGGATTCGAATCTGGATACAGCGTGGAGAGAGGATTCTGAACAGCTGCGTTATGCACCACCACACTAGTCCTGCACCGTGGTATTATGGTATGGGGCGCGATATCGGATATCACTCTCGCACTCCTCTAGTATGCATTGCCGGTACTTTAAACAGCCAGCGCTACATCTCCGAGGTGTTGGAGCCAGTTGTCCTTCCTTACCTTCAGGGCTTAGCCGCAGCCATATTTCAACAGGATAATGTGCGACCACACGTGACACGCATTGTCCAAAGGTTCTTCGTCAATCACCAGATTGTATTGCTTCCCTGGCCGGCTCGCTCTCCGGATCTTTCGCCGATAGAAAACATGTGGTCCATGGTTGCTCAACGATTGACCCAGATTACATACCCAGCTGCCACACCAGATCAACTTTCGCAACGTGTGGAAACTGCTTGGTCTGCTGTACCCCAAGAACACATCCAAAGTCTCTTTGAATCAATGCCGAGGCGTGCGGCAGTGGTGATCGCCAACAATGGCGGCAACACTGGCTACTGATTCTGGCAGGAACCACACTTCACAGAAGTCTATAAATTTAATCATTTGATACTTGGTCAACATGTTATCCACAAAATAAATTTTGTTGTGCTATCTCTTGTCTTTCTTGGTGTTGCATTTTTACGGTGGCCAGCAGTGAGATAAGAGAGTTAAATATAAAGGAGATATAATAAGAGAGATATAATATAATAAGAGAGTTAAATATAAAATAATGGATGCTACAGTATTATAAACATTGTTGACTTAGGACAGCTTAAATATAAAATAATTTATGTAAAAGTGGGATTCAACATGTTTTGTGGCCAGCCAACCTTCCCCCTTTCTGTAAATAATACTGAGCAAAAACCTATTGAAAATAATGGATAGAAAATTTAAATCTATTATGAGAAAAAGGTGACTTACCTATAAATTGCATTCAGAAATGCAGATCCCGCGCTAAATCTGAGTAAAATATACAAGTTATTGCCAGATTCAAAGCATAGGAATGGCTGAAAAGTAGCATTTAGCAAAAGTATGAAAATAATAAAAATTATTAATTAAGAATTGTAAATATACTACCATTATCTTAGAGACACTAAAATTATATATATATATATATATATATATATATAACTAAGAGAACCAGTACTTTTTTCCAAAATTAGAATTTGGGGGTAACTATAACTATCTAGGAAGAATAATAAATTTATCATAACCTATTAATAAACTATGGAAATTTAATCCTTACTATCTAGAATTTCTTTATTCAAATATCTATTAATAAAACTAATTGGGTATTTTTGAATTAAACAATATTTAGTAAAATGTTTATAGTTTTTTCATTTTTTCTGATTCATTTGAAAATAGAAATTTATTGCGTTGTGTGTAATTAATAACAATATTTCTATATATAGAAACATGTCCATTACTCTCCCAATGTGGTATTTTTATAATATTGAAAATAAAGTCTTCTCTTTTATCATAAATATTAGTAACTATTTTATTATCTTTTAATTTAATTCCTATATAAAAAAAAATTGCTTCATAAATGTTACTATTTGTCTGTATTAAATTAAGATATTGTGGATAAAAATTAAAGTTAGGTTTAAAGTTGCCTTGCTTGCTAAAAATGATTACATCATCTTTTTAGCAAAAAATGTAATATTCTGAGTTGTCAATGAAACTATTTTCAAAATAATGTAATTGTAAATTGGGAAGCAGTTGCTACCTGGGCCACCTTGTGGCAAACCTTTAATCTGTTAATAATATTTACCATTATTTATTAGTTACATAGTTCCCTTTTAGAATAAACCTAAGTAGAGAACCAAATCTATCATAATTGACATTTTTAAACAAATTATTTTTATGTAATTTTACAAGTGTTTTAATCATATCATCAACATTAATAGAGTTAAAAAGATCTTCAAAATCTAAACGCCATACTGAAAAAATCTTTTTATCTTTAATTTGTTCAATGAGTTCTTTACTATTTTTAAGTATGGCTGAGGTTTTAAGATTGTTTATTGTATCTTGTAATATTTCATGGAGAATTTTGCCTGGTTTGCTGATATATGTATTAAAACCTTTAGCAACTGTTCTAAACTTGACTGGGTCCTTATGAAATTGAGGAGTAAGAAATACATGTGGACATTTAATGTTATTAATTTGTATTTTTAATTGTTTATGAAAAGCCAAAATTCGATTACTTATTTCTCTATCAGAAATTGATGACTTAATAAAAGGTGTATTATTATCAAAATGTTTGTTGATCATTAAACTATAATAGTATTTACATATGAAGGTAAAATTTCTTGGCACTTTATCACTATAAACTAAAATAAATTTATTTTGCAATTTTTCAATCTGGTTTCTAATATCAGTAAAAAAGATGTTATTATCTGACCTAAAGTTATATTTATTAATCTGTTTTGTAATATTACATTTAAATTCTGTGAATGCCTCTAAAGGTATACTATATTTAATAGTAATTTTGTAAATGATTTGCTCAATATCATTATATAATTGATTTTTGATAATTTTATTATTATTGGAGATCATAAGTCTAAAACCCAGTACCGTTATTCATTATATTTCTTAGACTATTGTCTTTTACAAAATTGAGGTCACCTGTAATAACATGCTGGTGATGTTTATCTATGAATTCTTTAAATTCATAACAATTACATTTTAAGTTTTCCTGCTTTATAGGCACATTATAGTTAAAAATTTATCTACCTATTTTTTTATTATATTTAAAAGCCTTTTTTTAATAGTGATATTTTTAATTGGGAAAGTTGACATGTGTTTTTTAAATATGCTAGAAAAATTAATATTATCATACGATTTATTTATATTTAATAATGTAAAATATTCTGTATGATATTTTTTATTTACATTGACTTTTATTTTATGTTTATGTTTCAAAAATTTGTGAAAGTCTATTCTGATATGTAAAGCATGGCAATCTTTAATTTTATCTGAATTTATACATCTTTCGTAATACATAATTCTGTCTTACCTAGTCCAAATATGAAAGATTTAATGTGTTTTATATTAAAATTGTTCTTGAAACTTTTACATAAATCACTAATACTATTTGAAATAACATTTTTGCCTTTGCTTAACCTTTTAGTCCTATTCCCTCTAATTTTTCTTTTATTAGTCCTTTTAATCTCATTATTGTAAAAATAATCTTGAGAATTTTGTTTAATAGCATTGAGAATATTTTTTCCTTGGTAGAATACATTTAGTCCATAAGGATAAACTCTATTATAATATTTAATGTAGAAATTTTCCAACCAAATCTCTCTTTAATATATTTTTTATCCTATGCCAGATCTAGGCATGGCCGCCATCAGTCTATGTCGGGCAGCCCAATACAGTTCTGAAACACACACGAAAAAAAGAGAATTTGTTAGCAGCATTAACAGCTACTGCGTCGGTAAGTCCACGACAAGAGTCTAGGTGGTCTCTACACATATCTCCATTAAAACAAAACAGGCACGTTGGAGAATCTGCCAAACCAAATCTGTAAAGGTGCTTTCTAAAGTAATCACACATGTCCAGTTAGAACTCTGAAGTTTGCGACACCCCCAGGTCTTGGCAGGTCGCAAGAAATGAGACTCTCCATTAAGGAACCCCAACTCTTTCCATTTGCAGAGTTCTTAACAATATCACAAAGACGGGTCTTGAATCTGGAAGTAATGATCCTCTTAACACTATGGTATCCAAGAGGAGAGTGAGACTGAGAGAGAGAGCAGAGCCAGCTCCAGCTAAGGCATCTGCAAATTCGTTACCTTTCACTCCACAATGACTTGGTACCCACTGAAGGGTTAAATTGCGGCCATTATTAATTAGAGAATTTATCATGCATTGGCAATCGAGAACAAGCCCATTTCTTGAAGGCAGAACTAATGAGACTGGTAAAATAGCAGCCTGTGAGTCTATAAAAATTGCAGTGTTTCGATTTTGTCTTTTACCAACCTCAGTCAGTGCCATATGAACCGCAGCCCTCATAGTCAGTACACCATCATAGTTAGTACAATTTCCACCAACTGCCCTGCTAATGCTGAAGTACCTAGAGTAAATCCCCGCACCAGCACTATGATTAGCCCCAGCAGCAGAACCATCCGTATACACATGTAGCCAGTGTGTCTCGGGGAATCTTTTGCTAATAGTGGCCAAAGCAGCCATTCTTAATTCAGTATCGATGCAGGATCTTTTATTGACTGGCAGCATCAAATACGAATTATAACAGGCTGGGCTCAAATGTCTAAGAAATTTTCCAGTCTCGACCAGGGGCTGTCTGTTAGGAGAAGGGATGTCAAAATCAGTAGACAGTTCTTTAGTCACATGTAAGAAGGTAGGTTGGGATTTTAACCTACGATCTGCAGGGTTGTAGTTTCTCCAAAAGTCACCGTGCCTCATCAATCTCTCGATTAACTTAAGAGTACCCACTTTCCTCCGGAAGGTCAGGGATTCAATGTTTTCCTGTAATTGCATGGCCAGGATGGGTGTTGAAAATGCTCCACCTGTTATGATTCTAAGGGGATTATTTTGGACAGTTTCAATTTTGTTCTGAACCACTTCAGAAGCAGTTACAAGAAGCTCACTGCCATATTCAATAGCAGGTCTGATATAGGATTTATAGGTGGTACAAAGGAGATCTTGTGTAGTACCCCATTTCACACCAGAAAGTCTTTTAATCATCCCATTTCTTATTTTACCAACGGCCTGTACCCTGCTGGCTTGCTTGTTCCAACTCAGCCTTGAATCCAAAACAATTTCAAGGTAGGTGGCCTCTTTGGTTCTCTGGAGCTGATAGTCTCCGTAGAAAAGCTGAATCGCTTTAGGTTTGGGGCTCAGGGTAAAGATCTGGAAGACCGTCTTGCTTGTATTTACAGTCATTTCATTATTATTTGACCATGTCAAAAGAGCATCAAGAGCAGTGTTCAGTGACTCCTGGATAGTACGGATATCTCCATCAGCCGACCACAATACAAGGTTGTCAGCAAAAAGAAGGGTCTGAACTTAAGGATTTGAATTCAGGATTTGATTCCCCTGTTCTCGCTAAGCCTGACGTCTGCCGCCCTATGCAGCCTTTATACAATTTTCAGCGACAGACACAACCTACTGCTTGTTTTTAACAAGAAAATCAGCCTTTTTCAAGGCTTTGCTATTATCTTTCTTTAATATTAGGGACTACTTTAATAATATTTACAACATTTTCAAATCCATGTGTATTGGTGCCTTATTTCTATTTTTGAATTTTTAATACTATTAAAGTTTTTAGTACCAGACTATGCTGATTAATTCTAATATTAATTTTATTACATGTCTGTCCAAAATACTTAAATTGATATTGTTTACATGTCAATAAGTAAATACAGAGTTAAATGTTTTACAGAAGATAAATTTAGAATATATATGAATGCATTCTATTTGATATATATATATGTATAATAGAGAATCAGTTATATAATGATATTGAGCAATTCCTGTACAAAATTGTTATTAAATATAATATGCCTTTAGAGGCATTCACAGAATTTAAATGTAATATTACAAAACAGATTAATAAATATAACTTTAGGTCAGATAATAACATCTTTTTTACTGATATTAGAAACCAGATTGAAAAATTGCAAAATAAATTTATTTTAGTTTATAGTGATAAAGTGCCAAGAAATTTTACCTTCATATGTAAATACTATTATAGTTTAATGATCAACAAACATTTTGATAATAATACACCTTTTATTAAGTCATCAATTTCTGATAGAGAAATAAGTAATCGAATTTTGGCTTTTCATAAACAATTAAAAATACAAATTAATAATATTAAATGTCCACATGTATTTCTTACTCCTCAATTTCATAAGGACCCAGTCAAGTTTAGAACAGTTGCTAAAGGTTTTAATACATATATCAGCAAACCAGGCAAAATTCTCCATGAAATATTACAAGATACAATAAACAATCTTAAAACCTCAGCCATACTTAAAAATAGTAAAGAACTCATTGAACAAATTAAAGATAAAAAGATTTTTTCAGTATGGCGTTTAGATTTTGAAGATCTTTTTAACTCTATTAATGTTGGTGATATGATTAAAAAACACTTGTAAAATTACATAAAAATAATTTGTTTAAAAATGTCAATTATGATAGATTTGGTTCTCTACTGAGGTTTATTCTAAAAGGGAACTATGTAAATAATAAATAATGGTAAATATTATTAACAGATTAAAGGTTTGCCACAAGGTGGCCCAGGTAGCAACTGCTTCCCAATTTACAATTACATTATTTTGAAAATAGTTTCATTGACAACTCAGAATATTACATTTTTTGCTAAAAAGATGATGTAATCATTTTTAGCAAGCAAGGCAACTTTAAACCTAACTTTAATTTTTATCCACAATATCTTAATTTAATACAGACAAATAGTAATATTTATGAAGCAATTTTTTTATATAGGAATTAAATTAAAAGATAATAAAATAGTTACTAATATTTATGATAAAAGAGAAGACTTTATTTTCAATATTATAAAAATACCACATTGGGAGAGTAATGGACATGTTTCTATATATAGAAATATTGTTATTAATTACACACAACGCAATAAATTTCTATTTTCAAATGAATCAGAAAAAATGAAAAAACTATAAACATTTTACTAAATATTGTTTAATTCAAAAATACCCAATTAGTTTTATTAATAGATATTTGAATAAAGAAATTCTAAATAGTAAGAATTAAATTTCCATAGTTTATTAACAGGTTATTATTATAAATTTATTATTCTTCCTAGATAGATATAGATACCTCCAAATTCTAATTTTAAATAAAATTACTTTTTAAAAAAATTAATTTTATTTATTATTTTTTTAATTCATATAATCTTAGTGTCCCTAAGATAATGGTAGTATGTTCCCAACTCTTAATTTATTATTTCTATTATTTTCATAATTTTGCTAAGTGCTACTTTTCAGCCATTGCTATGCTTTTTGAATTTGTATTTGGGTCCAGAATCTGGTAATTACTTGTTTATTGTACTCAAATTTAGCGTGGGCTCTGCATTTTTGAATGCAATTTTAAGGTAAATTACCTTTTTTTTTTTCATAATGGATTTAGATTTTCTATCCATTATTATCAATAGGTTTTTGCTCAGTGTTATTTACAGAAAAGAGGAAGTTTGGATGGCCAAAAAAAAAAAAAAAATTTAATTTGAAAAGCTCATTCTTGGATTAGTCAAATAGACACTCCTATTTAAAATGCCATCCTTCTGTTATAGTTATTTCGCTCCAACAATTCGTTTGGCCTTGTTTTTAAATATTTTTGCTTGGTTCACATATGAAGCAAAAATGCGTTGGTTAATTCCTAAATCTGAATAATTAAGCTTCGATTATTCATGCGATTTAAGAGACCCCTAGTGAATAATTATATCAAATCTTTTTAACAGAAAAATTGAATCCGAATATTATAACGTAGAAGTACTTTAACATACAAATGAAAACCGTAGACATGATACTAAATAATAGTGGCAGCAAATTCCATTACACTTGCTTTATTTTAAATACTCTCGGTTTGAAGACCAATTTCATATATAGAGAGGGAAATTAAAAATAAACCACAAACAATTTAATTGCGTGTTGCCATTACAGACAATGAAAACAAAATCGTGTATATTCGAGGGATGATCAGAAAAAAGGTTACAAATAGGGATTGCAATACCAGTATACCGGGATACCGAATACCGGTATTTTGAGCCATTTTTACAGTTTCGAAATACCGGTATTCACAAGTTTAAATGCCGGTTATTTGGTATTTACTAGAAACTTTTAAAATTGTTTCTTATATGTTCAGGGATCGCCAACATAGCAAATTATTATACGTCTTTGTGTTTATGTTATAGTGTTAATTATTGCACCATGATTAAAATATATTATAAATGAAATAATTTTACGTCCATTTCAGAAGGTGAAGATATTAAACGTCTTAATTCTGCTCATTCTGTTGTTCTTATTTTTATTTTTCCTAGCTGGTTCTACAGTTCTAAGGCAACTCATTAAATCCCTTTTCTGATTTTTTCATTGCCAGATATACGGGATAAAAAACTATTAATCTGAACTTAAAAATATAGAAATAAACTAGCTGTTACCCGCCCGCTTCGCTGGGAATTTCATGATGTTTTATAAATTTTTACTGCTTATATATATGTATAAATTATTGATATCTAAGTCCTGCATTAAGAATTCGATTGTATTGAAAAATATACTTATACCTGTAACTGTCACCTGTTGATAAAAAAAAAGGGGGCAGAACTCATCTAATTTGTGTTTTCTAAAAATCTCTAAAATTGAAGCATAGAATGATGTTTGCTCTTTCGTAACCCAAAAACCAAGTGGATTCCCGCAAAACCAATTTTCGGTGGATCTCTACTCCGTAAATTGAACATGCAAGCCAAATTTCAAGTCTAAATCTAACAGAAAAAAACAACAAAAGTTTTACTATCACTATCTGAGTAATCCCGTTGAGAGCCGTTTTCCAAAATAACCGCTCTTAGCGGATTTCAACTCAACAAAAGAAAAATGCAAACCAAATTTCATTATTATAGTCCTTGTAGCTCGAAAAAAGTAATTTTTTTGTCAATACGTCCCAGTAACCCCCTGCACCCCCCAGAACTTGATTTGCTTAAAATACATTCTTAGTGGATCCCTATTCAACAAAAGAAACATGCTTAACAAATTTCAAGTATATGGGTCTAACAATTAAAAACAGGAATTTTTTTCTGTAACTCCTCTTGACCCCTCGCAACCCTCCTTGGGGGTCAATTTTCGGTTTACTCTTTGTTAGAGGAACTCTATTCCATGAAAGGAACATGCCTACCAATTTTCAAGCAGGATGATCAAATAGTTTAAAATGGAAATATTTATCAATTACGCCTCTTAATCTCTCGAAATTAAACTTAGTAGTTGATATTCGCGAAACCCATTTTGTAGCGGTTCTCTACTTTACGAAAGGAATCTGCTTATCAAATTTCAAGACTGTACGTCTAATAGTTTAAAAATGGGGATAATTATCTATAACGCCACTTGAGCCCCCGCAACGCCACTTCTGGGTCTGTTTTCACAAAACCCATTTTGTAGGGGAATTGCACACTATGAAAGAAATCTGCTTAGCAAAATTTGAAGACTGTGCGTCCAATAAATTAAAAATGCAAAAAAAATTTATCAATAATGCCCCTTGAACCCCCGCAACGCGGCCTAGGGGTCGATTTTCACAAAACACATTTTTTAGTGTATCTCTATCCTATGAGAGGAATCTGCTTACCAAATTTCAAACTGTGCGTCTAATAGTTTAAAAATGGAAATAATTATTTATATCTGCCCTTAACACCCCTTGAGGGTCAATTTTTCCCAAACCTGTTTTGTAACGGATATTTACTCCATGAAAGAAACATTCCTACCAATTTTCAAGCAGGGAGGTGAAGTAGTTTAAAAACGAAAATATTTATCTAGTACGCCACTAAATCCCCGCAACGCCATTTAGAGGTCTGTTTTCACAAAACCTTCTTATAGCTAATCTCTACTCTATAAAAGAAATCTACTTATCAAATATAAAGACTGTGCGTCTAATAGTTTAAAAATGGAAATAATTATCTATAACGCCCCTTAAGTCCCGCAACGCCACTTGAGGGCAATTTTCACGAAACCCATTTTGTAGCGTATCTCTACCCTATGAGAGGAATCTACTTACTAAGTTTCAAGACTGTACGTCTAATAACTTAAAAATCGGAATTTCTGACGCCCCTTAAACCCCGCCCCCGCAAACAATTGCTGCTAATTTGAAATTACAAACAGACACTTCAATTTATTTATTTGTATAGATATAGATTGGGATTATAATAACTATTGTTTAAATGTGACTAAAAATGTAAATAAAAAAAAAAGAAAGGATTAAAACTAACCGTAAAACTTATCAATTTTTTGTTTCTTGCATTGCTTTTTGCTTATGAAGCCTTGATTTATTATTTTTAAAAGTGCATCCGAAACAGCCGATGCTCTACTTAACTGAACAGTGAGATTCTCCTTTCATAAAAAAAAAAAAAAAATATGGCACGTGTCAGCGTATTATCATGTGCGCGTAACACTATTATGTCTCATGAACACCATCGGTCGCCAGTAACCAAAACAACGACTTCATTAGCTCAGCTTTGCGTTCAATTTGGCGTTCATCTTGGCATTCAGTTTCACGTTCACCCGTATAGTTTCCGTTCCCGTAAGAATACGGGAATAAAATATAGCCTATGTTACTCCCCGTTAATGTAGCTTTCCATTAGTGAAAGAATTTTTAAAATCGCACCAGCCGTTTCTGAGATTAGCCGGAACAAACAGATAGACAGACAGACAAAAATTTTAAAAATTGGTTTTTTGTTATGTTTACCGCATATACTTTTAGTGCATTAAGTAAAAAGCTGCTAATTTGAAATTACAAACAGACACTTCAATTTTATTTATTTGTATAGATTATTTCTCCGACAAAAAGAACTAAATACACTAATCTTAATTATGTTCTCGTTGAAAGAGGAATAACATATCCAAGCTCATCCGCCTTCCTTCGTAAAGGATCTGTCTCTTGTGTGAACAAAAATAAGAATTAGCGATAATCACACACAAAAACAAAAAAAAATTCAACAAACCAAAATACAGTACAGAAATCAGCTATAACCAAAATTATCCGACGAGAAATCAATTTTGTTGAAGATGAGGGATTTAGAGGTAAATGCTTGGAAAAAGTATATCGCGTATTGCTAACAGTACCTCCAACTTGCGTAGATGCCGAAAGAGTGTTTTCGACAGCTGGTAATATTTGCACAATATTATGTTCCAGGTTTAATGACAGTACAATTTATGCATTATGTTTTTCAAGAACACTTTTTAAACATTTAACTTTTAAAACATTAAGAAAATTTCAAAAATTTGTAATAGTACCACAGACTGAATAGTGATATTTACTTTTTTTGTGATTTAAATAATTAAGATGTTCCTTTATTTATTTATTTTTTGTCATTCTCTATATACTGTAATAATTTATAAGTTACAAATTATTTCTTGTGATATTTACTCTTGTGACGGATCTATTCGCGACAGGGGAAACTTTGGGGCTAGCATTTACATCAATTCACAGCCTTTCAAGAAGAACCGGTGATATTTAAATTAGTTTGACTATATAAAGTCTATGTATATATGTTTTGTGGAGGTAAGATAGAAGGAGCCGGGGAGCTGTTGCGTAAGTGTGAATATTGGAATATTTCATTCACAAACCTAGCGCGAGTTAAGGAAGTAATTGCTAAGAGATTAAATTATTAGATTGAGAATTTAAGATAGCAGAATTAGAATTAGTTATCGGTTCATTAGAGCTTGTTCTCCTTATCTAGTTCACGCAGTCGGGTTTACTTAGAGTTGGATATTAAGATTAGATAACGCTTTATATATATCACTCCTAGGTTTCCTCTTGTAGTTTCACTTGTGATTGTTTAAGCGTGTGTTTAAAGGATAAATAAAACTAATTGTTATTATGGAAGTTGTTGGTGATGCTTTGTTTCCCCCCACACCTTTAGCCGCGCAGGACGGAGAGAGAGGGGTGCCGATTAGACCAACACCCCAACAATGGCACCCATCGTGGTTGTCAGATAGACAAATTTCTCGTAACCCCGTGATAGGAGTCGGATCCAGTTTTAAGCTCTTGCCTGATTTTTTTCTCTGGATGGGAGAATGTGGTCGAGTTTTTAGAATGTATTGATAGTAATGTCAAGTTTTACGAGATACCGAGCAATTTGGCATGCTCTTACCTCAAAGGGCGTCTCTGAGGACGTGCTTTGGACTGGTACGAGGTATTCGGATCTGTGTTGGTGCAGGGGAAAGCTACGGATTTAGCGCAATTAAAGGCGTTGACTAAAATTGACCAGTGGTTAGGAATAAGACTGAATTAGAAGTCAGGTTCTTATCGTCGTATCAGGGTCACGGTCAGGCTCCATCAGACTTCATTTATGACTTACTCAAAATTCACAAAAGGCTGGGACTAAATATGTCAGAGAACAACCTCATAGAACACATAATATCTCGTTTAGAACCCCAGTTGGTGGAATATATTGAGATTCGAAATCCAACTTGGCGATCTCAATTACTCCAGATGATCAACAAGTATGAAGATAGATATTTGAGGAGAGACAACCAGGGTTCGAGTAATAGTAATAGTGAAAGACGAGTTTGGGATGTGAGTAGGAGGTCTACCGAAGGTCGTACAAGTAGAAATTGGAGAGATGCAAGGGTAATTGAACGTCAAAATGACAGGGGAGATGCTTATAGGAGTTCATATGGGAATAGATCCCAGAGGAACCCTGTTTTAACCCAGGATTCGAGAACAGGAACCGCATGGACAGAAATGATCGCGGGTGCGAGAATCGTGGCGGTCGGAATCAGTTTAGAAATAGGGGTCCGAGTGACAATT
The DNA here is from genome assembly GCA_019973975.1 of Trichonephila clavata. Taxonomy (NCBI): domain Eukaryota; kingdom Metazoa; phylum Arthropoda; class Arachnida; order Araneae; family Nephilidae; genus Trichonephila; species Trichonephila clavata. The sequence continues at coordinate 38,095 of BMAO01019648.1, read as the reverse complement.
TTGACCGAGGGGCAAATAATCATTGGAATAGAGGTAATCATAAAAATTTAAACTTTTTAAGCGTTTGATATGAGGATCGATCGCAGGTTGAGAAGAATCCTCCTTTGAGGCTTTCCGCTTTACGGATGTCCCCTGTGGAACTTCCATATGTACCCATTTTATTAAACGACATATTTACAAAAGCATTATGGGATACTGGGGCTGAGAAGTCGTTTATCTCTGAAAAACAGTATCACACATAATTTTTTACAAGCCAGTTAAAAAGTCACACGCCAAGGTTGGGATGACCCAGGGTGCCTGTTGTAACAATGTAGGAATGGTAGAATTGGAAATCATAATTCGGGAATTTAAGAAAAAGTGGAATTTTCCTATATTGGCGGATCTAGAATAGCCTTGTATTTTAGGTATCGATTTTATAAGAGGATCAAAAATTACAATGAATTTCGATGAAAAGTCATAAGCGATTCAGGATTCACAAATTGAAGAATTAACAATCGATGAGGGGAATTTGGAAATTGATCTCTCAAATACGAAACTGGAGGAAAGTCCAAAGAGAGAATCAAAAACGTTATTTAATAGTTTAAGTTTTGGGGATGAAAATATAGCTTGTGCAGTAATTATAGATTGGGTACTTTCGTCTCAAGGGAGTAGTTGATTTCCGAATAAAGGCAGGATCCTGAGTTAGGACAAATGTACCGTTATTTGGAAAACCCTGATGGCAGCTCGGTGAATGCGTCAGTCTGTGGAAACTGGTCTCAAGATTTCAAAATCGTTAATAATTTGTTATTGTATGCGAAGTATGAAATCACTCTCGGAGAACTGAGAGTATATATTCCACGGTCACTTCGGGGGGCGACAATGCACGAATTTCATGATAAGCCTATGGCTGGACATCTCGGCAAGAAAAAGACTTATTTACGCGTCAGGGATGCTTGTTATTTTCCCTATATGAGAAAGTTTATATACGATTATGTTTTGACATGTGACATATGCCAAAAGTGTAATTATAAAAACGCGTTACCAGCTGGTCGCTTAAAACCGATTGTAACTAATAAACCGATTGTAACTATAAATTGGTCTTGTTTGGAAGTGCGAGCCGTGATTCGATTTTTATGGACAAAGAATGTGTCCCCCCCCCCCAAATCTGAGAGAGCAGAGCAGAATGAGCAGACTTCATGTAGCGAAATGGTGTCACTCTTTTCAATCAGGCAGACAGGATGTCGAAAATCGCAATATTGCAGAGAGCAGTCGGTCAAGTTCTTCAACGACAGAAATCAACACGGCACGAATTGAAGAAATGATTCAAAAGGATCGACGGGTAACTCTGAGTGAAATCTCGTCAGAGCTGGGACTGAGCTATGGTAGGTGCAGCATATCGTTTTTGATGTCCTGCGATATTCCAAGACAGTGCTGTGAAAACATCCACCAAGACTTGGTTCAATGTGAACAGGGACCTGATTTTTACCAAGACTATTTAAACAAATCGGTTCTGCGTTCTGATAAATACCTAAATAGACTTGGAGATTGTGTCGAAATGTGATACGCACATATGCCTCTTAATTCCCTTTTGTATTTTCTCTATCTGTTGTTAATAAATATTTCTTTATTCGACTTGAAACCTTTTTTTCTGATCAACCCTCAAATATGCATATGAAAAATTGTTTAATTCTCTGAATGTTCATAGAAGGTCCATATGAAATAAATTTTTAAAAAAGTTTTCAGGGGAGAAAAATATTCAGAAGAATTATAATTTGTTCAGTTTTTTCCGTTCATAATAAAAGCAACATTTTATAGAAGAAGAAAACTTATCCGTGTCTATCGGAGTTTCTTCCATGAGAACGTTTTTTCCTGGCTGTATCACGGAATCAACAATCACTTACCAACCTGCGCCGGACCTCCAAGGAAATCCCCTCAAGATGAGCAGGAAGTTATAAATCTCCTCCATACGCAGCTGTCACCGTCTATTAATAAACCCCCATCGCGCCAACAACGCGCCCCAGATCGAGAGGAGGTCGCAACCGACATCTCTTTCGCAGATTCCATGACACGAGGAAAGTGAAGGGAGTGTTTTCAGCGGGGACACAGAGAGATCTACTGGAAAAGGGTAAAAAAAAAAAAAAAAAAGGAAACCCTCCATTTTCTCACCGTAAGCAAAATTAAACTTTTACTTTGGTTTTCGATGAGTTAAAACTAAAGTGTCTCTCGATCTCTCTTGTGAATACTTTTTAACTAAGATTTGAAAAACTATTTTAATTTACATGGAGCCCCAAACAAATCACCAACAAAAAACACTGAATCTAGTGCTAAAATACTGGCAGCCCCCACATTTCTTTTGCACGGATTAACTCTTAGCACAATTCAAGATTTAGGTAAAAATGAAACGTAAATAGAAATTATTAAAAGCGAGCTTTAATTCATTTGAAATTAGGGAAATCCTCGTACAAAAATTCAACAAGTGTGAGAGTTTTAAAGTGCGAAAAATACTTTGACATTTTTCATCCGAGCTATCAGATATTCGTGCAGAATTTTCGTGAACTATAAATACTGAAATTAATTTTAAAACTTTGATTGTGTTTCTCTTTTGACTACGTAGTTTAAAAGTGTTCTAGTAAGTAGAACTCATTCATTTTTAAATAATTTTTTTATCAATTAATCTGCAGCCCTAAGCTACGTTTAGAGAACAATAAAAAAAAATGTCCTTTTTAAAACATAAATAGCAACAGTTAATAGTACTTAGACATGACAAAAAAACATTTTCAATTCGTATTAATACATATTACTTTTTACGAAAATTTCAATAAAGATATTTTATTAATGAAAATATACCACCATGCTTTTTATTTTTGATACCTCTTACCCCATTTCGTACTAATTCTTTTTTAAGTATTCGTGAAACACGGCTATTTTGTGACATCCGTGTTCTACGCATTTTACCAGTACACAAAATTTTTGAAGAGATAAAAAAAATGCCTTATTATTTTTTTACGAGTGTCAATTAACATTATGGGTGTTAAGTGGAATAATAATGAGATATCGAGTATTATACGAATCCTTTCTGCTTATTCAAAAGCTCATAAACTAAATGTCTCATTTCATTAACTTCAAAAACTAGAAAAAATATTGCAAATTTTTGGGTCTGGAGATGTGGGAGTAATCTTGTTTAATATCAGGCCTCTCTAATAAAAATACACTTCTGGCCACCGTAAATGCAACACCAAGAAAGAGAAGAGATAGCACAACAAAATTTATTTTGTAGATAACATGTTGACCAAGTATCAAATGATTAAATTTATAGACTTCTGTGAAGTGGGGTTCCTGCCAGAATCAGTAGCCAGAGTAGCCGCCATTGTTGGAGATCAGCGCTGCCACACGCCTCGGCATTGATTCAAAGAGACTTTGGATGTGTTCTTGGGGTACAGCAGACCAAGCAGCTTCCAAACGTTGCCAAAGTTGATTTGGTGTGGCAGCTGGGGATGTAATCTGGGTCAATCGTTGAGAAACAATGGACCACATGTTTTCTAACGGCGAAAGATTTGGAGAGCGAGCCGGCCAGGGAAGCAATTCAATCTGGCGATTGACGAAGAACCTTTGAACAATGCGTGCCACGTGTGGTCGCACATTATCCTGTTGAAATATGGCTGTGGCCAAGCCCGGAAGGTAAGGAAGGACAACTGGCTCCAACATCTTGGAGATGTAGCGCTGGCTGTTTAAAGTACCGGCAATGCGTACAAGAGAAGTGCGAGAGTGATATCCAATACCGCCCCATACCATAATACCAGGTGCAGGAACAGTGTGGCGGTGCATAACGCAGCTATTCAGCATCCTCTCTCCACGGTGTCTCCAGACTCGAATCCGACCATCGTGGTATTGCAGACAGACGCGTGACTCGTCAGTAAAGACAACTTCATTCCATTCTGCCGCCCACGTACTTCTTTCATCGCACCATTGGCGGCGGAGACGTCTGTGTTGCTGCTTCAAGGGTAGACCAAGCAATGGACGTCTTGCGCACAGACCTCTCTGCTATAAACGGCGTCGAATGGTACGTGCAGACATTGAATGATGCATTACAGACTCAATGTGCTGTGCTGTGGTTCGTGATGTGACTGAGCGATTCGTCACTGCCATGCGCACAATTTGCCTGTCCTCACGTGAAGTGGTGCAATGAGGTGGATGCGATCGACCACGTCGGTCCATCGTACCCTCCTGCATCCAACGGTCACATATCCGCATTACAGTTGTTTGGTTTCGTCCAACACGACTACCGATTTCCCTGAAAGATAATCTACAATCTCGGTAGGCCACTATCCTTCCTCTGTGGAACTCGGCTACTTGATCAAAAGCCGATCCTGTTTTCTATGAGACATAACTTATCATTTTTTTTTAAGAAAAAAAAAACACAAATGCCGAACTTGAAATCGTCGAAATCTTTAAGTGTTATATAGCGCTTTGAGGTGGCGCCACAGGCGTGCGTGATGTGTGTCTGCGCTGAAATTCTAATCATTTGCATCTCTCACCTCCGCTAATGCATGTTATAAATTTCATGTTATTTGTGTGCTTTCTTCAGGGTGATGCATTTACGGTGGTCAGCAGTGTAGTTTGTTCGAAAATATGCTCTCAAAGATTAAATTTAACAGTAAAGAATCTACAAAATCATTTTTTTCCGGGAGAAGAAATGTTCGCGGTAACCGCCGAGGCTGTTTTTACCTAGACGTTGCCATTGAAGAGCTTCATAAAATATGCCAAGGGTCAAAGTCCTCCCATTGGTACAAGTTTAGAGTGTGGGGTCAGGACGTACTTGTAACAAATTATGTTTAATAAAAATAACTACATAATTAATAATGTAAAAAAATTATTAGTTATTGATTATATCATTATCTAAAAATTCAGCGGCGCAACACCCCATGAGGTCCAAGGCCTACTGTGCCTATCTCAGTTTTCATGACCTCAGGCCCTGAGATGCATGAGCAGATGTTCCGGTCAGGTGGTCAGTCTGGAGTGAAACCCGCTGTGTTAAGTCCCTAAGCAAGCTTGGTAGTCATTTATCAACCCACTGAAGAGATTGAAGGCTGAGTCGCCCTTGCTCAATCTGAAGTTTGAACCTGTGGTGTGGAAGTGCGATGCACTACCACTCAGCCACTGGGCTTCAATTTATGAAATAATGTTCTTTAATTTTTGGAATATATGACTTCCTTTTTATCATAATTCCTTGTTTCGTTTATAAGCATAATATATATATAAACAAGGATATATACTTCGTGTAGTTACAAATATATTTATCTGAGAACTTTTAAGAGATTCTAATTATTATGTAAAGCAATATACAATGTAGAAGTTTAAAAACTTTCGTTCTGCATGTCATTCCTATTGAAATGGTTTATGCAACATTTTCTTAGATAGATTTTACATTCTCAATTTAAAAAAATGTATAAATAAACAAGATATCAATCATTGGCATGGCCAAGTAATTTTAACGTGTTTTTCACATGTTATATTTTACAATAATGCAACTAATAAACTTTTTACTAACAAAAAAAATAATTTAAAAATGATTAAATTTAAATATGATTCGGCTCATCTAGGGCACAAATGCGACCCAATGCCGAAAACCCGAGGTCAATTGGTTGCTTATTGGCTGAGAAAAAGGTACGACAAAATATGGCACGAAGGCGAAATTTGCGTCCTAATAACGCTTTTGTTCCCTTCCGTGTAAAACGCGCTAAAAACTATTCATGGGAATCTAATAATTAACTATATGTGATAAAACTAATATTGATATATAACAGTATGAAGTAAATATGTATATCTACATTATAATGATAATTTGAAATATAATATTTTATACATTAATAATAATGATGAAATAATTATAATATGAAAATAGCAAAATTTTATACAAGAAGTAACAACTTAATTGAAGCTTTGATTTTTCTATCTATACGAAAGAGTTTAAAGAAATTCTTTAAAAAATTCAATGTTATCTTTTTCAGAATTTTTACGAAATACGAGAGTTATATATTACTCTCATTGCATACACACCTTTTTATTTACAAACTTGTGAGTGATTTTCTTCTTTTTTTCCTTTGAACAGAACAAAAATTAAATAAATGAAAAGCGAAATGCTACACATAGTTATGTGTATATTACGTCAGATATGGCACAAAATGATTTTTAGAACATTGTATTTATTTATTTTTTGTTCTTTGTAGCAGAATAACAATTCCTTTTTTGGAATAACTCGTCCCCAAAATGTGTTATTTAAAAAAACTTTCTAAAATTATCTCTATCTTCTTATAAGCCTTCTCGATTTTTAGGATATTAATAAAAGGGGAGCCATCATCTAGTACCAGTTCTGTGCATCATCTAGTATCAGTTTAAAAGTGGATTCCAAAATAACTAGATAAATTGATCCCTTTATTTTAAAACTTGACTCATGCGGAAAATGGTACTCCAGTTAGCATTGAGATAAAACCTTTAAGCTCCCGTCTACATGCTTCCACGAAATTCCGAGTTTAATGTAAATCCTATGGAGTTTCTTACTTTTCTATTTACACATCTAGCGTATTGCTTTTTTTAGTTGCATGGAATAAAGTTCAATCGAAAGAGCGAAAAAGAAATTAATATTTCTGTTGTTTTTGATTTTTTAAAAAAAGTTTGCAAATATTTTAAATATTTATTAAAGATCTAAAAATTCATATCGCGCGCACTAAAACGATCATAAAAATATTTTTCATTGGATACAGAAATAAAACCGGGGAACATACCTATGTCTCATTGAAGAACAGTGATTTATAACTGCTTCCGTGAATTTCATACCAAAAATGTTGTTTTCTGAAAAGTCAGTGGATGTTCAAGCGAAGAAAAAAAAAATACGATAGAATGAACGATGGTCACGAATTCGCGAGACTATAACCACTCAACTATCGCTTTCGATTTAAACTAAGAAATATATCCATAATCTAGAATAATGTATATATTTTTTAGCCTAAAAAAAATTTTAAGGGGAAAAAAAGACTTTGTGCAAAATAATTATATACCTTTTTCTTTATAGTAAACAAGTATTAAAACATGATATATATATTAAAGTTTAGATTTTTCAACTTTATTCTTAATAAATTGTTTAAAAAAAGTTTTGATGCAATATCTTATTGACATATATCACCACAAACTGTTCTAAGTCGGTTTCAGCCTTTATTAAAATTTATATTTTTAAAATAATTAATCACTGCAAAAATTCGGAATGTTTCTTTTTTCGTACTCAATGAAAATATTTAATTAACGCTTTAGATCTTTAATAAATGAAAGAATTTAATTTTAAAATATGAAGCATCCAAAACTGATCCTCAAATAAGAAAGCAGACTGCATACCGAAACAGTGAGGAAAGCAGTTTCTTTGTAAAAACTTATATGTGATGGGTGGTTCTCACGTACTTTGAACGATAGGGAAGGGCCATAAAGAGGGGTCATAGAAATTGTTTTGTAATTGTTGACCATAAAGTAGACATCAAACTGGACCCCTTCCAATTGTGAAGGACGTAGTAGAAGCATCGTTATCTTTAGTTTTGAACAAAAATAACAGGGGATTGGGGGTATTTGTTCCCCAACATTAATTAGTGCTCGATTCACAAACAGAACCCATCCCCCTAAGCGTTTGTAAAAGGAGATGTTTCTAACATAAAGTCATTTTCCTTCATCATAGCAGCTTGTTAAAACATAAAATCATCAGAAAAATGGAATAAAATAAATGCAAATTTGGGGAAGGGAAATGAAAAATTGAGGAAAAGCCAAGAAAATAAAGAAAATTAAGAAGAAAAAAACCCATATAAAATTTATCTTTTATGAAAAAAGTATTGAACTTCGGTCATTACAACCACTATCGTATGAGTGCTTCACCGTTCCTTTGGATACACCCATTTCCTTCCTAGAAAAAGTAGTTTTCTTCGTTTTCAAGTTTCGATTTTAATGGGGATTCGATGGGCCCCATAAATATACACTTAATTCTGTTTGTATATGGTAGATAAGCTCCAAAAGAATACGTGTAAAAAAATTCACGGATAAAAAGTATTACATCTATGGAAAAGATTACTTCCAGCCCTAAAAAATCAGCAAAAATAATGCAAAAAACCATGAATTTTTATGTAAGGATCTCAAAGATTTCATTTCCTAACTATTGTACATATATCATACAAAGTAAAATATCCTTTATAAAGGGGGGGGGGCAACGTGCCACTAATTCGTGAACACAAAAATTACACAGTATAATGTAAGTTAAACAAAAAAATTTTATTCGTTGTTATTTTCTAACCAGTACATGTATACATTTACGCAAGGCTTCAACATCATTGCTATCATTAGAAATGTCTCAGTTATTGTCTTCGTGCTTCATTGGTGAAATTCTTTCCGTAATCTCTTGAACAAAATTTGGATAAACCACTTGTGGGGCTGATGTTTCAGTAGATTGAAAAACAAATAAATATAAAATAAAGATTTAATCATAGTTGTAAAAAAGTTATAGGCACCTATTTTAAGCCACGGCAATTACTTTCAAATTTCTCAATTGCTTTATTTTACTAATTCCAGATTCAGGACATTTTAGAATGAAACGTTTTGAAAGTGGAGCTGCAAAACGCAAAAGATCGAAAGAACAGCAGGAATTTTATTGATAAATTACCAAAACTCACTCAATTTTTCATTAATGCAAATTCTACATCTACCTCGCCTACTAATTCTAATTCTACATGTACCAGAAGTTGAAGGACGTGAAGAAACAGACTATTTAAGTGTGCGAGAAGGTACTATAGGACCTACTGAAATAAGTACAATAACTGAAGACGTTTCGTGAGTGAGTGAGTGAATAGTAACGTCCCACTGTTCAGCTACATGAGGACTTTTGGGGACGGTCCGCGTAATTTTGAACCATGGTCAAGTGACGCGGACGACACCTGAGCTGGAACCCCCCTCTCCTAACTACCACACCACACCAACGGGAGGACGTTTGAGCTCTCGACAGATTTTACGTGCATCGCGCCCCTACACGGCGGGTCTTCCGTGGTGCTGCTGAAGACGTTTCGAATATTTTTACTGCAAGTACAAATCCAGGGTAGTGGGCTTCCTATATTGACAAGAATTTTCAGTCGTATTGGTTGAAACAGGTCCGTCAATTTGTTTCAGCAAACATACTGATTTTAAAAAATCAGCACGAGTATACAATGAACCAAATAATAAAACTAAAACAAGATATCTGTCTACGAAGTTGATAAAAAAAAAAGAGTTACGTAATGGTGAGGTTGTAGACCATGAATTGTTAGTATATTCTCTTTCGGGAAAAATATACTGTTTCGTATGCAAATTGTTTTCATTTACTAATTCTACATTCAGCAGCAGGGGATTCAATTATTGAAAGTACGGCTATTTCACAGCATGAAAACGCACCTGAACACAGAAAATGTATGATGAACTACCACAGGTCGATTTCAGTTACCTAGTCGTGTAGACAGCCAATTTATCATACAATTCATTGATGAACGTCATTATTGGAAAGAAGTGCTAAAGAGAATAGTGGCTGTTATTGAGTTTTTAGCATCAAGAGGACTGCCTTTTAGAGGGGAAAACGAAACAGTAGGTTCAGTGAATTACGGGAATTATTTAGGCATTTTGGAATTTCTAAGTAAGTTTTATCCGTTTTTATAAATGAACATATATTAAAAAATACAGCAATTCTGGAAAAGGTAATCATTCTTATCTATTTGCTACTATTTGTGTTGAATTCACTGAAGTCATGGCGTCAAAAGTCTTGGAAACTATCGTCACTGAAATACAGAAAGCTAAATATTATTCTATTTCCTTTGATTCTACCCTAGATGTGACTTATGCTGACCAACTACTAACTTTTATTTTACAATATGTCCAAAATGGTGCCCCCATTGAGAGATTTTTGCAATTTATAAATATTAATGGACATACTGCAGAGTACGTGACGAATGTTATGGTTTCGGTTTTAGAAAATAATAGCATTTCCCTTGTCGATTGTAGAGGTCAATCATACGACAATGCCTCGAATATGTCTGGGAAGTATTCAGGATTCAAGCCCGACTTCTAGAAAGAAAAAGTGTGTGTGTGTACTTATGTACGCACGTAAGAAGTTATACTTCTTTGGTATCAATTAATGACATTTTGTGCAGCCCATTCCATTATTAGAAAAATATATCCTGAAACAATATTTAAATTTATGCAACTTGTTAAAGGTACTTTATAGATTGTAAAAAGTATTGTATTTGTTATAAAAATAAAAACCTTTCTAAAAATCTTGAGAAGGGCAAGCTGGGCCAAGGACGAAAGGCGGTCACGATCAGAGTTGAACGATACCGACCTTAAGTCAGTCGGACCAGCTAAACCCAAGATAATCACGATTTAAATAAATTTAAACACCCCCGCTTAGGGACATTAGAACCAATAACGAGGACAGACTGTATCTGGAGCCTGTATCTATTTCGGCAGACAGTATCTGGAGATGAGGTGAACCGAATATGACCCCTGAGACCTCATATTGAATGTCTCAGCGGGAAGAATCATTACGGAGAAAATTAAGATAACCACCTGAAAAGTCACCGAGTTATGGTAATTTTAAAATAATTAAAACAATTTAATAAAATAAAAGCAGGGCACCCACCAACTCGAAACTCGGCCTGGTTGTGGGGAAACACAAGAGGAATCCCTTCGAACTGGTCCGGAGTCTGTAGTTACAAATGGGGCGACGCTAGCTTTGGAAAGGAAAACGAAACTAACTCCCCCTGGGAGGTGGAAGCAACTGTGACGTAAATGGCCACATACATCCCAACGATATCCCAAAGTTTCATCCTTCTATGTAATATCGTGACGTCATCAAAAGATCGAACACCATAAGAATAACATGGAGATTCTAATTTTAGTGATAATCCCCCCCAATCTACACACGAATTGTAACAGATGAGAGAGTTCAACGAAGAGCACCTATGGTCCGAGTTTCATTAACAAAGCTCAAAAATCTTCGGAGATATGCGGGATTTTAAAAAATTAGAACTTTAAAATAATTCAAAATTGTTAAATATGGGTGAAGAAATGTGGCTATTGTCCTGAAAAAAATATATCTAGGATGCTCATAGGGAGAACAATCGAATCCAGCCGGTGCGATCGACCAAGGTAACATAGGATTCGAGTTATTACTGGGGAAGCCCTGTAGGGAGGGAGCCAATTCCCCGTGAAGCTCGAGTTAATACGAAAATATGGTGAACCTCCAAAAATTAGGTCCCAAGCTCAATTCCTTTGGGGGTGAAATTTTTTCCAGTCCCCATAGGATTAAAGTGGGAGCATGATATTTTAGTGCTTAAGCCCTCAAACAAATACAAAATAGGAATGAAGTAAATAACAGGATGGGTCTCGACGAGTGGAACAGTTGGTTCAAATCTCAAGTCCGAGACTCAAACAGGAGCCAAGATATTGTGAATTTAAACAAATTAAAAAAGTTTAAAAAAGTTTGAAACAATTAAAAAGTATGGAAGAAATAGCCCTTGAGTATGAAATTATAATAACTGGAAGAGAAGATAGAGAGGGATCGAATAAGCCAGTTCCGAATGGACTATGAGGCTCGGGTGCCGAGACAGTGGCCAAAAAGCTGTAGAGGGGTGGGGAATGCACCGGGGGGGGATGCCTCCCAACAGATATTGTTTATAACAATAGTTATTACGATCCCCCAAATATCAGTCCGCTAGCACCAAAAAAGTGGCATGCCAGAAAATTTCCTACCCCATAGGAATAACAAGGAGGACTAATATTTTAGTGTGCAAGCCCCCTTTTTCCAACCACAAGCACATAAATATCAAATACATGGGGGGGGGCAAGCCAAATCGATCGACACCCCCCTAGCCAAGATCCCTCAGTAACTTCCAAAGTTATTAGACAACGGTGTGCGCGCGCATCGGTCTCGTGACGGTGTCGTCACATCCGTGAAGGTGTGTGCGTGCATCGAAAAAATTTACTCTCATCCTTTTTCCCTAACGTCCCAAAAGAAGTATAACTTCAAAAAATAAATACTCTATATACTTGCCATGTGCAGGACATTCTTTGAATTTAATTGGCATTCAAGCAGTAGAATGCAACTATAATGTTACAATTTACTTTGATTTTGTCCAAAATCTTTATAATTTTTTCGCATCGTCAACCCATTGTTGGAATATATTAACATTAAATTTGAGCTGCGATAGAAATCAAAATGCACTGAAAAGCATTTCAAAAACACGTTGGTCAGCACGCGCAAATGCAATTAAAGCTTTAAGCTCCGGATATTCAGAAATTGCCGCGAGCCTTGATTGTTTAATTAATGATGAATCACAGACAGCAGACACTCGACTTTCTGCTAAGCCATTAAAAATTAAGATGTATGAATTGGAAACAGTTTTTTAACTATCCTTTGGAGTGACATTTTGACACGTATTGGCAAAGTAACTCTATTTCTCCAGAGTAAAAATATGGATTTATCGAAAGGTGTAAAATTACTAAAATCGCGTTAGTGATATATATAAAAGCTAAAAGAGAAATAGGGAGTATCCCCCCAACGAAGTATCCTTCATTAAGGAACATCGAATTGTTCACAAACGTGTAAGACAATGGAGTGTTCGGGTAATTTTCCTTTAAGGAAATAGAGACACTGACACAACGTTTGAAAACAGCTCCAGCCAGAAATTTAAAACGGAAACTTTTTTACCAATAATCTACTCTCTAATTTGCAATATACAAACGCGGAGTAAAAAATATGCGGAGCTATTTGAATTTTTTGAAAATATTTTTAATTTAGATGAAACAGAAATTAAAACAGCCTGCGAGAAAGTATCAAAATTTTACGATAAAGACATTAATGGAGAGGAACTTCACACTTAGAATGTCAACATCTCAAGTCATTTTCTATTTATTCAAGACATTCCTGGTTGTATCCCTGTAGCGCAATGGATAGCGCGTTGGACTTCTAATCCAAAGGTCGTGGGTTCGAATCCCTCCTGCGATAGCCTAAATTGAAACTATTTAATAAAAAGTCACTAAAATAACGTTTTTCTTTTTTGGCCTAATTTTTTATTACTTGTTCTTCAATGCTTTCCTGTCAGGATGTTTTTACGGGCTCTCTGGTTGAAAAATTCAGTTAATATTTTTCTTTTCAGGTTTTATCTCTCATCAGTTTTTCAAAACAAAAAAAAACACAAAAAAAAATGGAGTTTTTTTTTTCTTTTTTATGGTTAGAAAATTTATGTAATTATTAGAGCATTTGGGATTTTTTTATATCTTTAGAAATGGAAATTCTTAACAGCCCAGGATATAGGTAAATTGATGGGGGAAGGTTGGCGAATGAGTGAATATTAACGTCGCATTGTTCAGCTATATACACGAGGGCTTTGGGAAGGTTGGTGAGCCTTAACACTAATAAGGAGAGTGCAAGATCTTGGGGTCACGGATTAAGTTCAAATTTTGTAGGATGGTAGATTAAATTTCCCTGTTGGATGAAGATATTTTGTTATAGGGACCACTACTCAATTTTTTAGATATTTGCAATTCAAGATAAATTCACTCGTCCAATTCAGTGGAACAATACTGCACTAATTCGATGCGCGAGATGGTTTTCGAAATTATATTTCATTTGTTTTTGTAACAAGTTTCACCATTGTACCGATAATGAGGGGTAAGAAGCTAGTCATATATATTTTTATACTCATTCTGCTAATATGATAAATGTTTTATTTCTTGTTTCCTTTCACAATTTATTATTTCCAGACACGATTAACTGGCGCAGTTAAAGGGCTTTTCTCCTGTTCTTACTGCGAAATGCTTTTATTGTATTGTAATATATATTATTCTGTACTTGGACGAATGATAATGGCAAAAATAAAACGTTTATAAGGTTTCCAGTCATTGAAGACATTTCATTTCCAATTTATTTTAACTCCATTATGTATCTTTATACGTAAAAACAGACATAAAATGTTTTTAAAAAAAGTTATTCATTCTCCACGGACTCGAACCCGGCTCCTAACGACGAGGAACTCCAATCAGTTGCTGCTACGCTCAGCCCATTACGTGTTGCTATAGAACTGAATTTAACGAGTGAATTGCATCTTCAATTGCAAATATCTAAAAAATTACTGTATAGTGGTCTCAATAATCAAATATCTTCATCAAAAAGGAAACTAAATCTACCATCCTACAAAATTTGAACTAAATCCGGAACCCCAAGACCTTGCACTCTCCTTGTAAGTTTAACCCTGTAATCAGAGTCTAATTGCTTGCTAACGCATTACTGTGGCCCCTTATAACTATGACCTTATTATACTTCTGCATACTGTTTAGTGTTAAGTTAGACTAATGACAATTTAGTGAGCGATTATTGGACAAATACAAAAACAAGTACAAGAAGTGAAACGTGTCAGGAATCTATTTTCTATTACCGTATTTATTCGAATCTAAGCTGCCATCGATTCTGAACTCAGGCAAGACTAAAAAGTCAAGAGTAAAAATTTTTTACTGATATTAAACATTTTTAAATATATTTAAGAACCTGTAATTGCTCTAAGCTTCAGTATTTGGTTCAGTTTTTCTCATTGTCGAGTCTAGCTACCGATTTTATTTAGCCACCCAATTAGTTTAGTATTTCCATTTGGTTTTATATGTGCAGCAAAAGTTTATGCATGTCTTGTCTCAGTTTGTATGAAATAATTACAGAAAGTAAAGCATATGAATGGATAAAATGGTCCACCTTTTATGTCGTATCTAACATTTGGTGACCTAAGAAAAGTGACCAAGACAATCAGTACTTTACCTAAGAATATCTAATTGAATACTAAATTTAGGTTTAGTCGTGAAGCCTCTTGTCAAAAAGCGATATCCGTTAAGAGCATCTTTTAATAAGACATATAAAAGTGTAATGTCTATGTTTGATGAAAATATAAAAATAAATTATTTTAAGATTAAATCAGCTTTTTTAGATCGCATTTATGCTGATTTAATAACTCTTGACAATGAGTTATTTAATGAGTGCAGCGATAACAGTTGTAACGAACTCGAGACCCATTCTGAAACTCTAGGTGGCAACGCGGACTGATCCGGCTACTGCGCTTGCATGAGTGCCACGCGAGGTTAATCGGTGATTACTTCTCGACGAGGGAGGTTGTTCAGCTCCGCCAGCGAGATTAGTGTGGATACTTGGAGTCGGTGCTTACCTCTCGACGAGAGTGGTCGATTTTAGCTCTGTCAGCGAACTGAGTGTAGATATTTGGATTCCGGGGACTGTCTCGCAACGAGAGAATACGGTAAGTTCCACCAGTGAGCATTGTGAGGAGACAATTCAGTGATTGTCTCTCGAAGAGAAATTTGTGAGCTGTACCAGGGAGCTTTGCGTGAAATTTTTGTATCTGCCGGAGGAAGATGTGTTGGATGCCATCCTGGCACATTCTTCAGTGTTTTCTCTAAAAGTCAATCATTCAGTCATCAATTAGAATTATTATTTATCTAAAACATTTTCTAATAGATGTAAATAGTTGTACCTGTGTGTCGTCCTTTGTGTTTGTAAATAAACCATTAAAACATCAATCAAGCTTCATCATTAGACAAGGCTAGGACATTACACAGTAAAAATTATTCAAATGAATTTGAATCTGTATGATAATATAAAGCAAAATTCGACAAAGCTCTAGTTTGCGCCAATATATTAGTAGAAAAAGTAAATTACAAACAAACGTAAAAATATTTAGTGAAACTTCCAAAAATTGAGTTAAAATTTGGTGAAGAAGTTAAAGATTGGTTATACGTTTCTGGAGTCAGTTTAAGCGTATACTTGAGGATAAGCAAATGGAATTAGATCCAGTATTTAATACAGTGTATGTCGCCAGGTACGAGAGCGAAAGAAATTATACAAAAGCGATTGAAAGCCTCAGACCAAAATTTGGGCGGGAAGAACTATTAGTGGAGGAATAGTATGTGAGTTTTCAACTTTAGTTGTTAAAAACGCTACCAAATTTAAATTAACTATCATCAATTATATCATAAATTGGAATCGCATCTCAGATCTTTAAAGTCAATCGGCATGACGTCCGACAAATACATGTAGAATCGTGTATTCTAGGATATATTTTGAGAGTGGTGGTAGAGAAATTTTTCTGCAAGTGAAGAAAATAAATCTCACATTGCAAGATTATTTCAGCTACTAAATGCTTTACTGGTGGATATAGAGAAAGTTGACCGTCGTGGTTAGTGAGTGAATGAGTGAGTGAATATTAACGCCCCACTGTTCAGCTACACGAGGGCTTTTGGGGACGGTCCGCGTAATTTTGAACCGACCGTCGTGGTTAGTAGATATAAAATGCCGGTTCTGGGACAAGAGGAGCACGGAGCCGGGAGGACCTCTGAGGGGGAAAGAAAAAATAAGGAAAGGGTCAAACGGTCTTGAGCACCCTTATCAAAAAAAGGTTCTGCGCATGCGTTTGGAAAATTTGAAATCCTGTGAATATACTTACTTACTACTGATTTTTCAATTAATAAATTTAAAAGAAAAATAAGATTTCAATAATATTTTCTAATTTACTTTGGTGCAAACAATTATTGCAAAAAATAATTATTTTTTATAGAAGATGATTTATTCCAATCTTTTCTCGTATTGGAAAGGGGTCTTCTCCATCAATGTGATTGGGGGGTGGGGGGCTTTGAGAACACTCATATATTTTTAATGATAGAGGATCCGTGTGTATTTTTGCTTAATTAAATGAATTAATTAGTTAAAATTATTATAATGTTTAATTAATTGTGGGATTGGTTATAAATTTTAGTCTTGGTGAAGGGAGACAGACTTTTTTTAGAAAAATGGAACTAGTCAGAGCTATTTTCGTTTCAATAAATGTTTTTCAATATTTAAAACCTAATTTTTAGAATTGCATTATTTATTTGTATGTTAGAAATTAAGCGAAAGGCATTCCATTATATAAATTTGCCAGTTAAAATTTGTTGAGATAAGTTTAAAAACTATAAATTATGTTTGTTACTTGAGTATTCTCATTTTCAATGGAGTTTCCAAACTTTAAATATCCATTTTCTATTATGATATGCGGACCTTTTAATTCTGGTAAAACTTTCTTTGTTAGACGAATCTTAGAAACAAAATTAATCAAACATTTTCCTCCCAAAATTATTTGGTGTTATGGAATTTCTGTTTGAGAAGATGTCTGATATAGAATTTCATGAAGGCATATATTTAATATAGAAAACATTACTAATGTTCTCATAATAATAGATGACTTAATGAATGAAGTAGGAGATGACAAAAAACTTTTTCAAGTGTGTTCACGAAAGGAAGCTATCATAGAGATATTTCCGCAATATTTATTCTACAAAATATTTTTTGCAAGAAAAAACAAACTAGGAATATTTCTTTAAGTACTTCTTACCTATGTTGTTTTAAAAACGTTACAGACAAGCAGCAAATCTCTTGTCTAACAAGACAAATGCATCCATCTCAGTCGAAATTTCTGATGGGAAAATTATAAGAAATACTAATGTTATACATATGATACCCACTTAGTGAGAGATAGAAAAATAAAACCTTTTGGGTTCGAATCATTTAACGAATTTTTAAAAAGAAAAACTTTTTATCAAATTTTGTTAAAAATAAATATCTTAAGACAAAAACATAGTATGCAAAACCTTCTTCATGGATTGAATATTAAGTGTAGATTTTGTTCTGCAAAAAAAAAAAATATTTCAAATTTTTTTTTCAATATTTTTTAATTGTTTACATATATTTCAATTTTTTTCCAATTTTTTTTCAAATTTTTTCAATTTTTTTAAACAATTATATTAATATATTTCAGTGTAAGAGAAAAAAACCAGACCAAAACGTTTAAGGCGGCGGGTGGGGGGGGGGAGATGAGATACGGAAAGGGTGATAACGGTCTTGGGCATCCTTACCTGAAAAACGCGCATGCATTATGAAAATTTGAAATGCTGCGAATTCACTGAATATACTTACTTCACTACTTATTTTTCAATTAATAAAGTTTAAAAGAAAAAATAAGATTTCAATAATATTTTCTAATTTACTTTGATGCAAACAATTATTGTAAAAAATAATTATTTTTTATGAGAAGATGATTTATTTCAATCTTTTCCCGTATTGGAAAGGGGTCTTCTCCATCAATGTGATTGGGGAAGGGGGGGGGCTTTGAGAACACTCATATATTTTTAATGATAGAGGTTCGTATGTTTGCTTAATTAAATGAAGTAATGTACTGTTCAACTTGATTGTGGGATTGGTTGAAAATTTTAGACTTGGTGAAGGGAGACAGACTTTTTTTAGAAAAATGGAACTAGTCAGAGCTATTTTCGTTTCAATAAATGCTTTTCATTATTTAAAACCTAATTTTCAAAGTTGCATTATTTATTTGTATGTTAGAAATTAAGTGAAAAGTATTCCATTTTATATATTTGCTAGTTAAAATTTATTGAGATAATAATAGATTAAAAATTATATGTTTGTTACTTGGGTATTCAGATTTACAATGGAGTTTCCAGACCTTAAACATCCATTTTCTATGATAATATCTGCGGACCTTCTAATTCTGATAAAATTTTCTTTGTTAGACGAAACTTAGAAAAACAAATAATCAATCCTTTTCCTCCCAAAATTATTTGATGTTATGGAATCTATCCAAAACTGTTTAATAAGATATCTGACATAGAATTTCATGAAAGAATACCTTTCGATGTAAAAGATATTACTAATGCTTTCATAATAATGGAGGACTTAATGAATGAAGTAGGAAATGACAAAAAACTTTCAAACTTTTTCACGAAAGGTAGCCCCCCATACAGATATTTCCGTAATATTTATTTTACGAAATATGTTTTGCAAGAGAAAACAAATTAGGCAAATTTTTCTTTAAAAACTTCCTACCTATGTTGTTTTAAAAATGTTAGAGACAAGCAACAGATTTTTTGTCTAGCGAGATAAATGTATCCATTTCAGAAGGGAAAATTATATGAAATACTAATGTTGTACATTTGAATACCTACTTAGTGAGAGATAGAAAAATAAAACCTTTTGGGTACGAATCATTTAACAAATTTTTAAAAAGGAAAATTTTTTCCAATGAGTTTTTTTAAGAATAATTATCTTAAAACGAAAACATTGCATGCAAAATTTTTGTCTTGGATAGAATATTAAGTGTAGCTTATGTTCTTAAATAAAGTTTTAGTCTGTTTTATTTCTTGTTTCATACGCTAAAATATATTAATATAAGTGAAATAATTGAAAAAGTTGAAAAATGTTACTGTAAAAAGTTGAAAAACATTGCAAAAAAAGTGGAAATACATAGAAAAAAAGTTTAAAAATATTCAGAAAGTAAAAAAATTGTTGATGGACTTGAAGGTAGAATATTTAGGTTAAGAGCAATAGTGATAAAATTTCTGTTTTTCCTATTAATCATAAAAAAATAAAAATTTTATAAATTTAAATATATATCAGAAACTTATAAAAAATTTCAAATCAAAATTATATTTATCTTATAATAAAAATAATAACAAACGCAAAATTTTTGAACAATATTGTATTTATTCAAAATCTAAAATTTATCCTTACATTACATCTTTTTATAAAATATTGGTGCAATCTGAAATCATTCTGTTTGCTAGGAACAAATTCATATAAAATATAATTCATTAAAAAGCCTTTACTAATTTTCAACAAGAAAAATATACAATAACGACCCCATAGAAATAAGGAATATCCCTTGGCTAATTCATTTCTCCAATAAATAAAGTCCTTCAGCATTCAAAACAATTTTCCTTTTATAGAACAATATGGTAAAATTAATCTATTATTTACATATTTAAAATTAAAAAAAAAGTATTTTACAAAAATCGTTGAAATAAAGAATAGCACAATATGCTAACAGAAAATTCAATTTAATCTTATATATTTTTTTAAAAGCATTATATGTGATTCATTTAATAAATAATAAATACAGTACACAAGTGTATGTATAAAATGAAGTGGAAAAATTTACATTCAAACATGAAAGAATAAAATATATACAGAAATCAATATCTATAAGAAACTATGTAAATAAATTCTTATTTATGTAAAATATTAGTTTTCATTTTTTATGACGGTTACCGAAAGCTCAAGTCGTAATACTATCTTCAAGAATATACCCTTTATCGCCAAAGGGGCGATTTTCTTGAGCTAAAACAAAAACGCCAGTGGCATTCCTCGCACGTGAACATGCCACGTATAGTTGGCCATGTGAAAAACAACTTAGTTAAATCTATGTCAACTTTGCTTAACGTTTGCCCTTGTGACTTGTTAATTGTCATAGCAAAGCTGACACTTACAGGGAATTGTAGTCTTTTGAATTCAAACGGGAAATTCGATGGTATTATGGGAATTCGTGGTATAAGTACTATGTTACCTTTTCCGCATCCGGATATTATACGACCTTCTATAACGTTTCTTTGCAATGACACTACTCGCAACCTAGTACCATTGCAAAGTTTTGGTGGGATTAAATTACGGAGTAGTATGATGGGAACGCCAATCTTAAGTTCTAGCTTGTGAGGAGGTAGACCAGGCACAATTATACTGTTTAAAAATTCTGTTGGATAACTAACCGTTTCATCCGGATTGCAAACTGTATTGATGGAAAGGTATGTTTGTGATTCACCAGGAAGCTTATTTAACATGCGCTGATTAAGCGCAGTAACCTGGTCGTTTATAGGTGCTAAAATGGATCTTTCACACAACCACGAATCTTCTTTTATATTGAGATTGTGAACATCATCATAAATGCTATGTTTTTTATCAAAATCTGAAATATTTTCATGAATAAAAACCTAACAATGTTTAACATCGATTTCTAATTATTATACTTAAAGTTCAGCTGTTAAAGTTTAAAACAGCTTAAATATAACGAATGAAAAAAACTCACAATTAAGAAATTAAGAACAATTTGAATTAAGAAAAACAGAGAGGTAGAAAAATGAAAGATACCTTGAAAATTATTATTCTTCGATTACAATATAAATATTAAGCAAATAATAACTATTGTTTAAATGTGACTAAAAATGTAAATAAAAAAAAGAGAAAGGATTAAAACTTATCAATTTTTTGTTTCTTGCATTGCTTTTTGCTTATGAAGCCTTGATTTATTATTTTTAAAAGTGCATCCGAAACAGCCGATGCTCTACTTAACTGAACAGTGAGATAACGATCATAAAAAAAAATTATGGCACGTGTCAGCGAATTATGATGTGCTTATAACACTGTTATGTCTCATGAAGAACATCGGTCGCCAGTAACCAAAACAACGACTTCATTAGCTCAGCTTGGCGTTCAATTTGGCGTTCATCTTGGCATTCAGTTTCACGTTTCCGTTCCCGTAAGAATATGGGAATAAAATATAGCCTATGTTACTCCCCGTTAATGTAGCTTTCCATTAGTGAAAGAATTTTTAAAATCGCACCAGCCGTTTCCGAGATTAGCCGGAACAAACAGACAGACAGACAGACAGACAGACAAAAATTTTAAAAATTGGTTTTTTGTTATGAGTACCGTATATACTTTTAGTGCATTAAGTAAAAAGCTGCTAATTTGAAATTACAAACAGACACTTCAATTTTATTTATTTGTATAGATAAATATAATTTTGCTTTGAAATCTTTTATAAGTTTCTGATATATATTTAAATTTATAAAATTTTTATTTTTTTAAGATTAATAGGAAAAACAGAAATTTTATCACTATTGCTCTTAACCTAAATATTCTACCTTCAAGTCCATCAACAATTTTTTTACTTTCTGAATATTTTTAAACTTTTTTTCTACGTATTTCCACTTTTTTTGCAATGTTTTTCAACTTTTTACAGTAACATTTTTCAACTTTTTCAATTATTTCACTTATATTAATATATTTTAGCGTATGAAACAAGAAATAAAACAGACTAAAACTTTATTTAAGAACATAAGCTACACTTAATATTCTATCCATGTCAAAAATTTTGCATGCAATGTTTTCGTTTTAAAATAATTATTCTTAAAGAAACTCATTGGAAAAAATTTTCCTTTTTAAAAATTTGTTAAATTATTCGTACCCAAAAGTTTTTATTTTTCTATCTCTCACTAAGTGGGTATTCAAATGTACAACATTAGTATTTCATATAATTTTCCCTTCTGAAATTTTGACTGAAATGGATACATTTGTCTCGCTAGACAAAAAATCTGTTGCTTGTCTCTAACATTTTTAAAACAACATAGGTAGGAAGTTTTTAAAGAAAAATTTGCCTAATTTGTTTTCTCTTGCAAAACATATTTCGTAAAAGAAATATTACGGAAATATCTCTATGGGGGCTTCCTTTCGTGAAAAAGTTTGAAAGTTTTTTGTCATTTCCTACTTCATTCATTAAGTCCTCAATTATTATGAAAGCATTAGTAATATCCTTTACATCGAAAGGTATTCTTTCATGAAATTCTATGTCAGATATCTTACGAAACAGTTTTGAACAAATTCCATAACATCAAATAATTTTGGGAGGAAAAGAATTGATTATTTGTTTTTCTAAGTTTCGTCTAACAAAGAAAATTTTACCAGAATTAGAAGGACCGCAGATATTATCATAGAAAATTGATGTTTAAGGTCTGAAAACTCCATTGTAAATCTGAATACCCAAGTAACAAACATATAATTTTTAATCTATTATTATCTCAATAAATTTTAACTAGCAAACATATAAAATGGAATACTTTTCGCTTAATTTCTAACATACAAATGAATAATGCAACTTTGAAAATTAGGTTTTAAATATTGAAAAGCATTTATTGAAACGAAAATAGCTCTGACTAGTTCCATTTTTCTAAAAAAAGTCTTCTTCACCAAGACTAAAATTTTCAACCAATCCCACAATCAAGTTGAACAGTACATTACTTCATTTAATTAAGCAAACATACGAACCTCTATCATTAAAAATATATGAGTGTTCTCAAAGCCCCCCCCCCAATCACATTGATGGAGAAGACCCCTTTCCAATACAAGAAAAGATTGAAATAAGTCATCTTCTATAAAAAATAATTATTTTTTGCAATAATTGTTTGCACCAAAGTAAATTAGAAAATATTATTGAAATCTTTTTTTTTTCTTTTAAATTTATTAATTGATAAATCTGTAGTAAGTAAGTATATTCACGGCATTTAAAATTTTCCAAACGTATGCGCAGAGCGTTTTTAGATAAGGGTACTCAAGACCGTTATCACCCTTTCCTTAACTTTTCTTTCCCCCACAGGGGTTCTCCCGGCTCCGCACTCCTTTTATCCAAGAACCGGCCTCCAAATTAAGTTTATGGGGGCTCCGCGCTCCTCTTGTCCCAGAACCGGCATTTTATATCTACTGTGGTTAAAGGAGAATGAACGAGATAGGCCAGTTAGAAAATTTGTTGAGTGAAGAAGTATTCGAAAAGAAGATTGTTACACCGATTCTATTAAAAAAGACTCATGCTTCAGAAGAGCTTTTAGCTTATTTCTCCATTTACGTACAATAGTAATAATTGTAAATTGGATGTTGAGGTTTTATAAAATGCATGCAAAACGAGATCTTCGATGTGTGTGTGGTGAATTAATTAAATGAAGCTGTGAAAACTCTCTGTTATAAAAGTAGTTCAGAATGAATGTTTCCATGAGAGTTGTTTAAAAGAATTAAAGTCTCTATGTAACTTTAGACATAATCATGGTCACAGCAACGCCTTGGAATTTCTTGATTCCCTGGGCCCCTTCACAAATGAAGGCTCCACCTATGATCTTTAAAAGAAGACAGCTTTTTACACACGTTGTAAAATACTCGTACAAACAATAACCTGAAACAAATAAATGTACATGACTTACAAATCGCTCAAAGCGGCTCGACCGACTGCCGCCTTTTGACTGAATGAGTAAAGATGGTGTAAGGTGGCAGGCCTAGGTCCAGACGTATACAACGTTTATTACATGTAGCCGGTTGACGTATCATCCGAAATTCTCAGTTTTGCGGAGAATACCGGAGAATATTTGAATTATTCGAGTCATGATACTGAGAACGAGACGAGGCCCTCTATTACGGCCGAGGCTCTGGCCCATGCCTTAGGACATCCCTGATCGTGGCTTACCTCGAGTAAACCCCGATATGACAAACAGATTGACTGAGAAGAATGATTTAGAAAATTTTCAGTAATCAATTTTATTGCTAAATAAACACAACTCACCCTAGAACATTATTTGATTTTACATCAAGCTGAACTTCATAGACTTGTGACGGCGGTATCTATTTTAGCCAGTAACAACCTGCGTACTAAGATGATCATTTTAGTATAGTGGCTATGTTATGTGCTCATGGAGCAGAAGGTACCGAGAACGAATCCTCCTTCAGACTTTTAACTCCGAGAGAAATTTTAGATCATAAACGGTAGAAAAACTATAAGATTAGTTATATTTTATAAATGCATGATTTGTGCTAAGACACAGCGCAAAAGCAATGAGAACAATTTCTGTACCATTCTCAGAAGACAGAACAAGAGATGCGTCGATTTTTGAAGCAGTAGGAGTAGACTATAAGCAGGCCCTCTTATTCTGAAAAGTGGAACAAAAACCTGGTTTGTTTTGTATACCTGCGCTGTATACACCTAGAGCTGCTAACTTATCTGACAACGACTTGCTTTCTATTAAGTTTAAGATGATTTATTGCAACACGTGGACGGTCCTCAAATAATTTATAGCGATAATGGTACGAACTTCACAGGAGCTAGCAATCTTTTTAAGGCTATTGTGTGTGTGACTCGAAAATGCTTAAAGGTAAAGCATCTAATAAAAGAATTTCGTGGAAGTTCAATCCATCCTCAGTTGGCTGGTGGAGTGGTTTCGGGGAGCGTTTAATCCAAATCGTTCAGAAAATTCTAAGAAGAGTTTGGAAGGAAGCATTCTTAAACTATGAAGAAATGCTTAATATTTGCTTTAAGAATGTGAAGCTATAATAAATTCAAGATTAGTGAATAATTTGAATATTGCTATATAATCGTTAACATACACTCATGTTCATGAATTAAGGTTAATTCAGAGTCACGAGAAATTCGAACTCTAAAATATACGTAAATATTATCACCCGCAGAATGACTACTCGTATTTTCAAGAATCATATGCAAATTGCAGGAAGCCACCAGATGACACCGATAATACGTTACAATGACGAGAGTGTAAGAGGGGGATATATGAGGAATGCAGGCAAAGAAGTAAAATTGTTCGCAGGCGTTTATAAGCCTTTCAGCGCAATAACCGCATAGTTATGACACAAAGGACGCTTTTGGATGATTTTTACGCGGTAGAATTATCAGCCATCTGAAATGCGGGCGTACCGAGCCGGAAGTATCCGACATACTTGGAATCGCCCAGAGTGTCATCTCCTTGGCATTGATTCCAAGACGCTACAGCACAAGTCACTCGCGAGTTACAACGCCGAATGAGGACCAGTATTTGGCAGTCACTGCCAAAAGAAACAGACAGAGCACAGCATCAGACCAGTTTCAAGGCAGACCGTGTACAGACGCTTAGGGCAGATTGGTCTATATGCTCGTAGACCTGTCAGATGTGTTCCAATTACTGCAACTTACTGTCGCCTGTAGTTAGTTTGGAGTAGAGAGTATGTATTGTGGGCACCACAATAGAGGGCTTTTGTGATGTTTTCCGACGAGTCCAGGTTTAGTTTGTAGTGCACTGCGAGAAACGATCTTCAAAACTGAGAGCAAACAGCTCACTTTTGAGTACTTCACATTCTCAAAATAGCTCCGATGCACGCTTACTCAAATCTGAGAATCGGATATTCTCATATCGAGACACAAGTACATTCTCATTTTTGAACCTGTTACGGGATCAAATTTTTGAGAATGAAAGATCGATATGAGTATATAATGCACTCATATTTGAATCTGTTAATGTATCAAATATGAGTTAAAACAATAAAATGAGTATGAATAGCATTTATTTTCGGTACTGTTGATCTAATATGAATTTTTAACAGAAAAATATTTATTAACCCAAATCTTAAGGGATTTAAAAATGTGATACCTGAGTTGTAAATTTTCACTTTCTACATCTTACGTATTATTTTATTTTCATTTCATGAAATTTTTACACTTAACTTCGAAATCAAAATTCATTTTACATTTATTGTGTGTAACAAAAAGGTACTCGCATATTATCGCGAAAGTGCCTAAGTTAAAGATAACTCGCCAAATTTTGGCAGTAACGATTTCGCATGTGTCCTACGCGCTGAATTAGCAACCATGTACTTCGTTTTATATAATGTCGCCAATACGGTGGCGACAATACGCAAGTATCAACAAAAATATTACTTTTCGAGAAAAAAAAATGCAACTATTATTTGATCACAAACTGCATGTCTTCGAACTTTTACCGCAAATATAAATCTTTGAAAACTGCAAAAATGAATTCGATGTAATAGTTAAACAAATGTGTATGCATTTTGAACTAGTTCCAGAAGCAATTTGATTCATTATTTATATTTATGTTTCTCTAGAAGCATTATATTGTTTCCTTAAAATCATATACAAGCAGAAAATTAACTTTTATTTAAAAAAATTCAGCCCTTCAATAATAAGTTATTAGAAATATCTAGGAAACATTATGATAAATAACAGATTTTTCTAAGTAAAAATTTCAAAACAATGCCAGAAAGAAATAGCTTTTTAACATATTATGTAACCTGAAGAAAAAAACCTTTTGACTAAACTAACACTCATTAGGCCCAGGTGTGTAAGTACTCTTTATATCAATTGTTTTGTTTAAATAGAAACATCTATCCACATGGAAATAAAGAAAATGCATTGCTATATTAAAAATTAAGATCGTTTTTTGTTAAATCAACTGATTTTACACTCTCCTATCACCAAAGAAAACAAATATTATAGTTTTTAAGTTAATGGTTTTTTTAAAATTAAAATACTTAAAAATTTCAGTCCTTAGAAGAATGTAAAAACAACTAAAACAGTAGATTTTTGCATTAAAAAACATTTAAAATAAACAAGTTTTTAACCAACTGGAAAGAGTTTTTAGAGAAGTTTTCTGCACCCATTTAAAAGAAAAAATAACATCCAAGGAGCAACAGAATCATAATCTAGCCATTTTTCTACTTTATACAGCATTTTATTTTCAATTATTCACTGTTAACAAGAAAAATAAAACAAACCAAAATCATATTGTTGAAATATTTATTCTGGAAATTATACACATACATATATACATAAAAAATAAACAAGAATATAAGTGAAATTTGTGAAATTTTTTTTTATAAACACTATCTAATCCATATTATAGTCAACTCCATCCTTATTTGTGCAGAACAGATTATGTTTTAGTGTAATATATATTGAATTATTATTGTAAATATAGGAAAGTGTGTAAAAGTACATAAATAAACAACTTTTAATTTTTTTTTATCAAATCATGTCTTTGAGTTACAAAATGTGAGTGAAAATGCCTTTCAAACAGTGTTGTTTTAAATAAATTACATGTTAGGATATGCGAGTCATCTAAATTATTTACTGCAGAATTTATAGATAGCTGGTTCTGAAAGGAATTTTGAAAGTTTTCTCATTAGAGTAAAAGTTTTACAAAGGTTGTTCATAATTATATAGTTTTCGAAATGACTATCTACAAAATTTAGCATAACACATGTAGTGATATGATATACCTGTATGAGTATTTAGAACATAAGGACAAAGGCTACAATGTGAAACCAATGGTCTTTGGCAGAAAGTGCAAAATGTATGAAATTCATAGATTAATTTTATCCATAAAATATGTATAAAAAAAAATTACTGCAGAGTGGAAACATTAAAAATCAAGATTTGTACTAACAAGCAGAAATGAAATTAGTGCAAATTAAAAATAAAGCATTCATAATTTAGAAACTAGATAAAAGATTTAAAAAATACAATTTTTATAAATATTGCACGTCTACCTGAATTTCACATTTATAAAAACAACAGTTAAAAAAATACCACACATTGGAACAATATATACAGGAACTAATTTGCTATCAGTACACTACACATTAAACATCTTTTAGAAGTGGTTTTGAAATCGCTGCAAAAATTTTGGCATCCAATAGTATTCAATCAATGATGATGGTCTCCCACTAAGAACTCAACACGACAATAATTTAAAAGAATGGCTTATTCCTGGCAAAAAAGGAATTACATTAAGAAGCAAAAACATAAGTACTTTTTTTTATAGAAAACCAATTAGAAAAATATGAATGCCAGGATTTAAAGAAATAGAACAAAAGGTATTTAGAAATGCCAAGAAAAAAGCAGAAAAAAATAAAATTGAAACTGGAAAAATAATAACTGCATATAAAAGAGTGGGGTGCTCAATATCAATTGTTATAATTTTTACTAGTTCTATTCCAAAATGCAGAGTTAGTGTAAAAATGTAGTACAGAGGACCCCACGCCTTTACCACGATGACATTAATTTTCTAGTTAATCATTTTATTCTTATATTAAGATTTATTTCTTACTTTTTAGTTTGATAAAAAAGCATGTTTCTTAAAACTATAATTTAAATTAATTGTTCTTCAAATACGTCAGACTGAACAAATTACGTATTATCACAACAAATGCCAAATCTAATAATAACACACCAAGTTGGCAACCCTGATTGGTAATTGCGTCTTATTGCAACCTATTAGCGATATTATATGAAATGAAGCACCTGGCAGCCAATTCAGTGTGTACCACTCATAGGAAATCGGGGTGGCCAACTCAGCGAGTTATTTAGAGTCAGCGATTGTCGCAAAAATACATAAGTACCCTCCGAGTTCCTGTGTGTTGAACGTGCTGAATTGGCAAACAGGTGCTTTGTTTCATATAATGTCACCAATTGGTTGTGATAATACGTAAGTATATACCAGGATTTATGTTTTTTCACTTGTGTACAACATACCTGCATACAGGAGTTTTTGTACCCAAGCTGTATTAATTTTTGGTACTTTCATAACATTGCAACCATATAGGTGAAATTATATGTAATACAACACATGGTAGTCAATCTGGCGCATACGACACATGCAAAATCAGGGTCACCAACTTGGCACGTTATCTTGAACATTGGCATTGTTGTGGTAATATGTATCGTAAAATCTGGTGTATGGTGCACACTTTTAACACAAAAAATAAGATTGAATTTTATGCGTGCACGTTATATACCAGGTATAAAAATAAGTGCTTTAAAAAATGTGAGCACAGGAAAAAAAATTAGATTTCTACATAGATCAAAATAATGGTTATTTAAAAGAAATGGCATTCCTTATGAACTTAAAGGGTTGCACTTCTAGATGTATACTATTTTTTACTAAAGCTTAGAATAAATGACTTTCAAACTTTAAGAGCATGACTCGCATACATCTCAGGTTTCTTCATGAAAATGGGGGTGCACATTTTCAGCAAATAAACTTAAAAATTGCTACTTGAAAGTATAAGTGCATGTAATACGATAGTATACATGATATGCCAGATTTTATGGTAAAAACATCATTTTTCTCTACCTTTCTTTAATGAGTAAAAGCATAAAATATATTTATATTGGGTTAAATATAAAGAATCTGATATATATACTTCATTTATTTTCATCCAAATAAACAAAACACTATAGTCACAATAAAGGAACCATAAAATAAATGTAATGAAATAATTTCTTTATGAGAACTTTTAAGACATTTTCCATACGTTTACCAATAAGCTAGAAAAGTTCTTTAAAATCTACAAGAAATTAGTCTCTTAAAAAGATTACTAATTGAAAACAAAAATTTATTTTGTAGGCTTGCCTTTTTCAAGACATGCAAGCTATTTTAAAGTTCAATATGAAAATAAAACTATTCCAATGTAGCAAAGGAATACTTAAATTATTATTTGCCTATAAGCAAGTGCCCAAAAAATCAACAATGTGACTTATTATGAATCAAGTAAATTTCATTAAGATATGTGACTACCCAAAATTCACAGTTTTGGTGAAAATTTTCAAAAATTACTTTTGTGTTTTTATTTTAAAGACTATACATTTAAGATTCCAAAAACACTCTATTTTTGTTTCTATGATATCTAGAAGCAAAGTTATAGCATAATTAGTAAACTGGAATTGGAGTTAACAAAACCAGATGCTGATCCCTACACAAAATATTTTTAAGATATTGAATTTAAATTTTCAGAACATGTATTATTTAGTTCTATCTGTGTTATGAATCAAACTCTAATCTCTGTGTATATACAGTGAACCCAAAAAGTGTTCGTACACTTGCAATTTCCTATAAAATTTATTGTTTCCGACTAATAAAAATTAATATTTTGGAATTGTAATTTTTTTATATCTGTAACTTGTTCTTGGTGGAATGACATAATTATTTTTTTAAAAATTGTATAACTATTATTTTTAAAAATTCATAATCAAAAAGCTCCTGAAAATTACGCCACTAAAGTCTTAGAACACTTAACAAAAATCTCAACATAGCTTTAAATATTGTATTTCTTTCTTAATTTAGAACTTAGTAGGATATCTTTTAGTGTCCACAACAACTTTTGGACATCTTGATATAGATTTATTGAGTTTTTGTAATTTCTGCATTGATTTTCCTCCATGCTTCTGTGATTATTGTTTTTACTTCCCATTATGTGTTTATATGTCATGTTTTCTTTTTATTTTAAATCTAGTTCTCCCCAAATATGCTCTGCTGGGCTAAATAAATTGATTGAGGAGGTATTTTCAAACTTTTGGGTACAGGTATAGAGACACCAGCAGTGTACATTGAGAGCAGTTCGCTTGGCGTCATTATCCTGTTAAAAAATGAAGTCGTCTGAAATATCCAAATTTTGAGAGGATAATTTAAAATTTCTCTTTAAAATATTTAAATAGAGCTCATGATTCTCAATACCATCAAAAAATACCAAATTACCTAATTCCTGAAGCCTATTTACACCCCCCCCCTCCCCCGCAAGAACACCTCTGTGTTGAATCATGGAGGTGGAGGAGCTCTTGTTCCACATAAATTCACTGGATTAAATGCCTCATTTTTTCCTTTAAAACTATTATATGCCCATCAGAACCAAAAATGTTGAATTTTCTGTCATCCCAATCACTTTCCTGTCAATTTTGAATTTCTGAAACTTAAGTCACAAGAATCTAGTTGGATGAATGAACCATGGAAGTGGAAGTGTTCTTGCGTGGGGCGTAAATCAGCCACAGAATTAGGTAATTTTTGATGGTATTGAGAATCATGAGCTCTAGTCAAATATTTTAAAGAGAAATTTTAAATTGTCTGTCCAAAATTTGATATTGAACACGACTTCATATTTTAACAGGATAATGAAGCCAAGCGTACTGCTCTCAATGTACACCGCTGGTGTCTTTATAACTGCCCAAAATTTTGTGAAAACACCTCCTCAATCAATTTATTTAGCCCAGCAGAGCATATTTGGGGAGAACTAGATTTAAAATAAAAAAACATGACATAAACACATAATGGGAAGTAAAAATAATAATCACAGAAGCATGGAGGTAACTGATGAAATTACAAAACTCATTAAATCTATATCAAGATGTCTAAAATATTGTGACACTAAAGATAGCCTATTACCTCCAAATTAAGAAAGAAATACAATATTTAAAGCTATGCTGAGGATTTTGTATGTTGTTCTAAGACTTTAGGGCGTAATTTTCAGAGCTTTTGATTATTAATTTAAAAATAATAGTTATGCCTTTAAAAATAATTATGTTATTCCATTAAGAATGATTGTTGTGATATCATAAAAATTACAACTCTATACATTAATTTTATTATCGAAATCATTAAATTTATAGAAACTGTAAGTGCACAAACACTTTGGGGTTCACTGTATTTAAATTACTGTACTTTAATGCAAAATACTAATTTGTTAAAAACTGAGTTTTACAAATTTGCATAATAAAACTCTTTAAAAGTAATACATCTTTAATCTACATATAAAGATGTTCCATTATTTATACTGTACATTATCGAATAATCATTAGAATTTTGTAAAGATCCCAATTGCACCTTTCATGAAATGAATAAACTCGATCTATTTTAATCTATAAAACTCTCCGCAGAAACAGCAAAGGGCTACCATAAATTACGAAGCCAAAGAGTCTTGAGCTACAACATGAGGAATTTAAGAATAACTAGTATCATCTTTTCATATTGTACTGAATCTTTAAAGCACTGTCTATAAAACTATGTTTTGGTCACGGTGAAGTCTACAAATGATTCTTTTACATTGAATTAAATATTTTAAGAAAACTTTATTTTATTTTATTTGTATTATAGACTATAATTGTGTATGTATTTATGTATCTATTGCACATGTTAATTGTGAGAAAAGATGCTTTTTAAAGGAGGAGCAGTTTTAATATTATTTGAATGGTATTGTCTAGAATCTTTAACATAAGGTTTCATTTGTAACTGCAATTTTAACTAAAAATCAAACCATCCAAAATAATTAAAATTTTGTGGAATTGTATTTTGACTCATGTAGTAAGTAGGTGAGAGGGCCTTCGATTTTGTATATGATACTTAGCTTCATATCCGGAGTTGTACTGTACGGCACTGAGGCATAACTAATCCTGCTAATTTCTCCTTTCTTCCACGCCAACACTTTGTGTGGTTTGATTGATGTGAGTGCATGACCGTGAGTGGCTGCTATTTGTCGCCAATATTTCTTCCTTCAAATCAACATTCTAATATTATTTTCAAAATTATCGATTTGTTCTTCCGTTACTCGAGTTGTACGGCTTTACCCAGTGAATAACTTCATCCCCAAGGAAATTCTGCTCTCAGGCCGATAGCTCCATGTGCGCGATGTGAGTGATTTCCTTTAATCTGCGTCATTAAACCTTTTCTGAAATTTACTTGGTGTTGGTGGCTCTATCTATTAGAGATGGGTGAAAAGTAGGTGTCGTCCCCTGCATACTTGACTATGGCTGAAGGAGGTCCATCGCCACACCCTGAATATATGGAATAAAATAGAATTAAAATCACTCAATTGGGGTTTTCAAATTCTTTCAAGGTACCTTTAGTCCCTGAAACGAAATTTAGCCTTTAAAGATACTCAAGGTTGAAAAGAGAAAAGTGAAATTTTCAAATTTTAAATATTGAAGGCAAAATTGTAGAGGATTTTTGAAATATTTGACACGGAAAATGTTTCATGCAATTCATCTTTATAAAAGAAGAAATTATTAAATGATTTGTTTGGCCTTGAGGTTTTATTAAAATTTGTTTTGAAATGGCACATACCACAAGTGAAATCTCACCTTCCTTATCCCAAAGTTCCAGTATGTGTGATTCCTATATAAACGTCACTACACCTCCTTTTCGAAAAATATCTCCAGATCTCAATAATGCTGTCAGCCTAGTTCTTCTAATTGCACAGCAGTGGCCATTTGGAGGTAGATCGAACATTCTTCCCTGACTTCCCTCAGATATGTGGGCAAGATTTATCTTCAAGTTTCTATCTACATATGTCGAAACAATATTGCTTTGCAAAAATAAATTTAAATAAATAAAAGAAATTATTTGATGTTTGAGCAAAAAGTCACTTTTAATAATAGATAATTTTAGAATCCAAAATAATAAAATAATTTTGTAGCTCATTAATTGAATCAGCCATAGCTTTCTAAAATGTCTCTAGGAATGCACTGATCAATGTTAAACCAAACTTTAAATAACTGAGACACAAACTCATCTTCTGCCCACATCTTAATTGGCATATGCCCCATTTGGGATCTGCCAGTAATACACTGAATGATATTCAAAGATAATAAATATAAGTATGATCCCAAGATCTGTTCTGATTAAGAACTTGTGTTGAACCCATCCACATCTTATTAGCTAGAATGTTTCCTGACTTCCATTCTGCACCCACATGACAACCCAACGACATTCTGTCTCAAGGAATAGCCTCACCCATGCACTGTTTGTCCCAGTACCAAGATACTACCTCCAGATTTCTAAGAATCACCTCACCTCATGTTGTTAATGTAATGAAACTCCTTTGATTGAAGGAAGAACAAAAGTTGTTTCTGTTTGTTTAAAACTATGTCCACCTCCCTAGTACTCTGACTGCTGAAGTTAGTTTTAGCTTAGGTTGTATCATCAGTCTCACTATTTGCATTTAGGTAACTGAAGAAGGTCTGAAGCCACAATTGAGGACAAAGAATATTCAGGCCTGAATTCATTATCTAAAATAATAGAATATACCTCTATTACAAATAATTAATTTAATAAGGAAGAATAGAAATATTCATTTGATCAGAAAATATATTAATGAACCACATGACTGTAAATACAAAAATCTATGAGAAGCCTTGAAAACGTTTGATGTTTGATTAAAGATTTAGAATTGCTAAGAAATATCGAAAAACCTAGTTATAAGACACATATCTATTGAAAATCATCTTACAAAAGAAAATAATACTATCTGATAAAACATTAAATTTTTAGTTTCTTGGAAACAAAATTGTAGCATTTTGTAAAAATAGTTGTATTGAAAAAGAAGAGTGCGAGAATTTTTCACATAAAATTTTAGTCACTAGTTTTGAATTCTAAAGTAAAATTGTGAGAATTCCATGAAGACGACATTGGGAAAAAGCTCATGCAATTACGACACAGAAGTAAACAGAAGTTTGCAGAGAACAAAATTTCGATACTTGATAAATCTTTAAATGAATCAGAATGCATTGAATGTACTTTACCCCAAAAATATATTAATTAACCAATATTAATAAATATAAAAATTTCAGATAGCTCTTGAAAAGATTTGATGTTTAGTTAAAATATAAGTGTTAAAATCTACTTTGGGGAAAACCTGAAGAGAAGTTAGCATTCTACTGAAAAGTATAAAAAGAATACTATTTGATAAAAGATTTAATTAATTTTAATTTATAGTTTTCATTCACTTAAAAGGCAATGATCTATTAAATACATCTGGAAAAATTATATTATACAAAACTCAATTACAATTATTTTAAGAAATTGATTAAAAATGCTCATTTTAGTACTAATTGTGACATATTACTTTGGTGTAATTATTTTAGACCATTGTTTCTAAATATCAATGAACTTTAAAATCATTTTCTTTAAATCTAATGATATAAATACAACTATATAAAGTAACTTATTAATATTTTAATAAATTGATTAAAAATATTTATTTAGCAATTAATCAGATATCCTGGGTTTGTTTAAATAATGTCAGAAAATTGAAAATATGTGGAAAAATAGAAATGAAAGTTTGTTAGAACTAAGAAAAGATATAGAAATTACTTGAATGATTAAAATCAGAAAACCTTTACAAAAATGAAAAGTACATTAAAATAATAGAGGATTCTAAGTAGTAAGAATAGTGAAATTAATGGGAAAATAAGCAGAAACGAAGAAATGAAATTAGATCTGAACCTGTATAAGAAAGAATTAGATATTTCTGAGAAAAGAAAAGTATCCAAACTACGCCACAGATTAGGTGAGAAATAAAAATAGGCAATAATAATGAATGGTCGGTCTAAACTAATTGAATCTTTAATTGAGGGACGCCATAGATATTCATAACGTAGATTAAAGATCATACTGAATGTACACAAAAACTTATTGATTATATCTAAAAGTGTAATTACTAAGAAGATATTACAAACAGGTTTTTCAATGAATTTATACCTATTTAATCACTATTTCCAAAAATTTGAAATGGCAAATCTTCGACGATGAAATTATATGTCAAAAGAAATACAGACAGTATTAATTTAAAGTAAAACTATAAGTTCTGAAAGAGAACAAAATTGGATAATTGATAAATTATTTAAATGAATCTCAGGGAATACGAATGCATTTTACTCATCTTAACGATATATTGATAAAATATCTTCACCTGCATTTTTACTGCCAAAGCTACTGATTCTGTTAAAGGCAGAATTTTTAGGAACTTTGAGTTAGAGCGTCAGGTTAAAACAGGTCTGAAGTCTTTACAGTTAATTTCTGATGCCAATGTTTGGCTACAAATGTAAAATCGCATATTTTAGTCTATTTTGCAACCATTAATTTTCATTCTATGTTGTTCTTTACGCTACGCCTCAAACATCACTACAACCATTTGCAAAAATTACGTAGTAAAATGTACAAATTACTACTTTTAATCATTTCGAAAAGCCATAAGTTTAAGAAAATCACAATTTTTAAACTTAATTGAAGTAATTAACTTCTGGTATGCTATGGAATAATAATACTGCATAATGGCGGTTTGTATCATTCTATAAATGATCAGTTATCTAATGTGAATAAAATTAGAGACGAGCTTAAAATTCAAAAAGTTTTGGGAATTTTATTTTAAAAGAATGGATTTAAAAGAGAAAGGCTTAATTTGTGTAGAATACTGATTTAATACATGAAAAGAAGTATAGACGCAATGTCCAGTAGAGAAAATTGTCATAAGTATAAAGATCAGGTATTTCAGAGGCGTACACCTCCTTCATTAGACTACGCACGAAAAGGAAGAGAATTTATATGTATGATTTCATATACCTGCCACAAGCAGTTAATGTTCGAATGATTGGTAGCAAATGCGTATTGTTCATTTGAAAACATTCTATCTAAGGGCATGAATTTTACTAATGCTCAAATGATCAACGAAGGCTCTATAAAGTACACGTACTTTGAAATAAAATAAATGGTCATTTTTAATTTATTTCAGAAATATAAGTTTATGAAAATCACAAATGTTTTAACTAATTTAGCTAATTTTTCATCTATATGTTATGGATAATATTACATTGCAATAATACTGAAAGACTTTGTAAGATTATCGGTAAATGACGAAGTTATTCAATGAAGTAAAATTAAGATCATTTTTAATTCTATAAAAATTTTGGAATTTGAGATAGAATGAATGGACTAGTGAAGGTTTGTTAATGAAGGTAGAGAATATCGATTTGAAGGAATACGAAAAGAATTACACCTACGATTTAGAAATACTCATAAAAGGCATCAGTTTAAGCACACGAAAATCTGGAAAAGAAAATACGTTATTTTAAAACAAATTGCTAATGTGTCGTGGCAAAATTGAATGATCGATCTAACATTTGTCTAATTTGCATCCGATGACACTTTATATGGTGAAACAAGATTACTTATTCGGCTAGAAACGGAAGGAAGTTCCACAAGTACAACCGGTATGGAGTGAAGAATTCATGTTTTGCTCTTAATTTATATCTTTAACTAATTACAATACACGGAATATAAATAGGTACTACGGCTTCCGAAAATTCGATCTTGGTACCTTCCATAATTTTAAAGTTGTTCGTGAGAAGATAGACGCATAGATAGATAGATAGATACAGGTTAGACATGTCGGTTGTCTTCAATTTGCTTGTTACTAGTAAGACTAGCTTTCATGGCCTGAGGCCAATGGCCGCGAATGAGGTATAACTTAATCCCATGTTAATTTCCATTTTCCACGCCACACTTTGGTGGTTTGACGCGCATGATGTGAGTGCATGACTGCGAGGCACAGTACTGGTCGCTTTAACATTTTCCTTCTTCGTAAATTCAATACTCTACTATTATTTTCGAAATTACTTGTACCTTTGGTTTTCCTTCATTAGCCTGATAATGACTTACTGAGTGAATAATTCATCCTATGGAAATTCTGTGTTTCAGGCCGATAGCCTGTGAAAAGGATTGAGGATTTCTTTAACTATGCCATTAAAACTCCTTTCGAAATTTGTTTGCGCTGGTGGTGAAGTTCGTATTAGAGACGAAGTGCAGGTGTCGTCCGTCACTTCTGATCATGGTTAATTTGAGGTCTGCCTGCTAATAACCCTGAATAGAAAAGGAATTAAAATTACCTACTCAGTTTTCAGTTCTTCTGTCGTACCTTTTGTCTCGAACAAAATAGCCTTTCAAAGAGAAGGATTTGAAAATATAGAAAAGAGCACAACGAATGTATACC